>RQTK01000006.1:1039134-1062842 GCA_003991915.1 Elysia chlorotica | reverse complement strand
TCTCTCTCTCTCTCTCTTATCTTTCTCTCTCTCTCTCTCATATGTAGCACCTGTCCCGCATCAAACAAGCAGTTCACCTCTTGTCCTTTGATGTGTAAAAGCTGAGGAAAAAGCAACAATAAAACCGTCAACAACTCAGCAACGCCCATTGGCGACCAATACGTCCTGCCCTCCCCTTCCACACCTAGCCTGGCTAGACCAACCCCCGAGGTAGATGAAAGAGAACACCTTTCCTTTTAAGACAATGGTGGATGTCCCTTGGGGATCACATCAAAGCTCCAGACCAGGCAACTAAGCCAGGCCTAGCCATTGGTCCAACCCTCCCAGCTGTAATTGGTACACCATTCAAAGTACCCTAACTAGCCTGGTGGACTAAGCCATCTCTTTGCCATTTATAAATTATTAATCATATACAATCATTTTTGGCCTATCCTTTTCAAGTGAGTGGATCTGCCTGATAGTCTGCCTTTGTTTAATTTGCTATAAAATGTACCAACAGTAAAGGTAGCATAGGTGTTCATAACAGTGTACTTATACAATCATGTAAATACCTACAGAAACATGCTGCTTGCTACTTCTCTAAGTATACCTACATACATCGTTACACGCCATGTCTATACATCGTATCTATCTATCTATCTATCTATATATATATCTATCTATCTATCTATCTATCTATCTATCTATCTATCTATCTATCTATCTATCTATCTATCTATCTATCTATCTATCTATCTATCTATCTATCTATCTATTATGTATCTATCTGTCTATCTATCTATCTATCTATCTATCTATCTATCTATCTATCTATCTATATATCTGTTTACCCATATAGCTATACACATACGTACATACATACAAAGTATCGTACTATGTATCAATGTGCATCTCTCTGTGTATTTGTCTAGTCGTTTTAAAATAATTATTGATTGATTTACTTATCATCCATATAATAATTATGTAAATGTAATTGCAAAAAGAGCTTTTCTTGCCACTGGTTTGCTATCATTTTATTATAATTTTTTAAGCAGGATAAAGCATCCCTGTACATTGTAAACATGTTTTTCGGCTGTTTGAATTTGAGGTTATCAAATTATATCTAGCGATCTCCTTAACGTCTCCGTGAGATGTCAAGGCAGCTCGTATTCGGCGACGGGTCCTTGCAAAAACTTTTGCCAACATGTCAATGTTAAAGTAAGCTTTTGTGGTCATTTTTTTTATTATGTCAAAAAAAGTTTTCAAAACAGAAATAGACGTTGTGATGAATGTTAATGTATGTGGAATAAAGAAGTTCAGGCTTTATAGTTTGTGTAATCTACGAAATAGACTATGCGCAATAGATGTAGCGAGCGCTTAACCACAATACACACATAACATAATGATCACACTCTGTATCATTTGCACTTGGGCAATGCGACCTATATGTATGGAGACTGAATGTTGAAAATTTGACTGCGAAAATTGTATTACACGTATACGCATACAGCAAAAAAATCGAACAGAGAAATCTCTATTCTTGCTTTAAAATAACGTGGTTCTTTTATAAAGATCATAAAGTAACATTGTGTTGCAGCACCTGTTAACCTCAGTACCATACACAGTGCAGTTTCAACCTGATTGTAACACTAAAGTACAAATACAAGAATGGAACAGAGACAAAAAAAACGTGATTCTTATTTTAAGTGCAACAGCAAAGAGGGGGTGGGGAGAGAGAGAGAGAGAGAGAGAGAGAGAGAGAGAGAGAGAGAGAGAGACAGACAGAGAGAGACAGAGAGAGAGAGAGAGAGAGAGAGAGAGAGAGAGAGAGAGAGTTGGAGGCAGAGACTGAGAGAGACAGAGACAGACAAACAGACAGACAGAACAACAGACAGACAGGCAAAATTAAAAACAGACAGACAGAGATAGAGACATACACAGACAGAAAACAGTAGAACTAGCGAGGCAGACAGCTGTCTCGAAGAAAAGAGTCAACAACTTCTGCATTCTATGAAAAGCCTCCCTTGCACTAAGATTTAACAAAAGCAATAATAATATCCCCACACACGATCCGTGAGAAATAAAGACGATCAAAACTATCAATTAGGCGAGGAATGGAGTGAGACAATGAGCTGCAGAGGGCCACCATTGTTAGTGTGTGGAAGACCCGGCCCAAACCCCAACAAAAGCCCCTCTCGGTGACTTGGCGAGAATTCCGGGGCTTCTCCCACTGCGCCTCAGCTGGAGGCCAAAAACAACACAGGAGGGCCTGGCCGACTCAATCAAAAGCCTTGTCGAAAAAATAGGGAGCTAGCTAGGGGTGCCTTACCTCCAGAAGAATGGTGACAACGTGATACGGAGGAAAACACAAAGAAAAAAAAAACGGGGTGCTTTACCTCTGAGAATTGGGAGACCGAGATTCGAAAGAAATACACAACAAAGTCGGGGAAAACAGAAAGTAGAGATTGGTGAACATCGCCACAATAGAATTAGAAAAGCTTGGAGGAAAATGAGACAATGATTTTTCTTTTATATCATTTAGTTTTAAAAGAAATGTAATCTGAGAGAGTCTGAAAAAATAGAAATGGGATACTGTTATTTTTGAGAGAATATTGTATTTCTTTGACACTCGATTTATCATAATTTAAGAAAGAACCGTCAAAAATAAATGTCAAGCCTGATAGTTGTCAGATTGTGGTGACCCAGCGTTAGAACACATGCTTCTATGGCTCTATCGAAGTGATATTATTGTATACACTTTGAACAAAGACAACACGGGTCGGGTTTGATACCCCACCATCAGTATCAATTTTACATAGGTATGACCAAAAGCCTTAGGTTAAATTCTTATATTAAACCTAAATGACTAACATTTGGAAACTTTATAGGTCCAAAACTAATGACATCTGTACCAGCAGCTACGCCAACAATAAAAAAGAAAATGAAAACATACCCTAACATCAATGATGTTTAAAAACGCAATTTCATTAGGCCTTACTGGAATACTGATACAATGTTAAAACGTACATCATGTTAACAATTATACGGAGACTTAAACAGCATAATATAAAGTGTTTTTTATTAGATGTGTTCCACTAATCAAACTGCTTGTATTGTGGGAGGAGTGAATCGTGGAAAAGGAACACAGACAACTTACTCTGGTCGGAAGCAGGGAATGTTCCTCGTTGTCACGGTTACCAAGCATGTTCCAGTGACAGCACTGGAATGTTCTATAGAGTGTATGTGTGTGGGAGTGGCAGAGCGACAACTAAAGGCAGACACAGACAAGCAGACAGATAGACACAAATATAGACAGGAAGACAGACAAACGAAACGAGAGATAAACAAAGCGTTTGCAAGTATCTCCATAACCAGGGCTGGATTCGAATGAGAATCTCAATTACTTCCCAAGGGGTTCATATAGTTAAAGAGGTAAAGGAAGAAAGAGAAGGAGAGAGAGGAAGAAGGAGGAGGAGGTATGGGGAGGATGATAGGCAAGAGATAGGCTTTAAAAGACATACATATCCTTTAGAAAAAAAACATGAATCGGCACATTTGCTACCTGAATAATCAAACTTCAAACCAGCTACGTAAATAACCTTTTATATCGCATTATCTCGACAAATAACCCAGCTCATAGCGGTGATCATGAGCACCCAAACACCCTACTCAGCCTTGGTTCTTACATCAGGGATAATTTAAAATTCTTTAGCACAAAAATTCGCATAATACAAAGGCGTGTGCCCTGCACATGGCAGATCCACAAGCAGAACAATATGTAAGTAACCTACACGTGAGCTTTCACCCGATGAATTATTCGCACTAGACTGGATTGTTGACCATTTGCTCATAATCATTGTAAAATGATATTTTCAACCCAACGCTCCGTATTCGTCCTACCTTTAGAGTATTTCTTTCACCCTAGCATTGAATCGCCCTTGCTTTTCACCATACACTGATATTTATTCATCCCAAAAGGTAAATATTTAGCCTATAAAGATAATTATGAACGTCTGTCTATTTTAATGTTTTGCATAAATAGTGAGTTAAATTAGGAGTGAACCGGGCCAGGAAGTGCACGGAAATATTATCTCTAGCATATATGTGCTCATTGTTTTTTGTCCCATCAATACACTATGTACTGAGATATCTTCCATTCTTTCTCTTAATTCGACTTGCCTGTGAATGCATGTCCGTCTACCCCCCCCCTCTCTCTCTCTCTCTCTCTCTCTCTCTCTCTCTCTCTCTCTCTCTCTCTCTCTCTCTTTATACCTATCTATATATCTATCTATCTTCATGAACCTCTCTATCTCTTTATCTCTCCCTGGTGATCATTATGTGCGAAACAGATTATTTAATTCTCATCAAGCTGGATCTATAGCCTTTCCCTGTACAGTGTTCCCTAAAATGATGAGAAGCCCAGATCTTTTGGTTCGGCAGAATCTGATACGCCAACAGAACAGGTGGATTCTTCACAAGGAAATACTAGCGACGAGGGGCGAGGGGAAGGTTCCTCCCGAAAATCAATCAAGGTGCCAGCAGGTTTTCTTTTCAAATGTGAAAATTAGGTCAACTGAATCATTATTCTTGAGTTATCTTGATCTCTATCAACCACAGGTGATTCGGCCTACCCCGGCATTCTAGCTCCAAGCCCACCCTACACTGGGTGCTCACCCTCGTACAAGCAATAGATCTTGATAGAGCTGAGACATCGCTCACCTAGCTAGAATCTCTAGTGGGGCTTGGCGTGCCCAACAATCGCTGACATTGACAAATGAGAGAAAACTGAGTTACACAGCAGGGGTACGCATCAATCTCAAGAGAGATGGGAGATACACAGATACATGGAAAGTGACTGAGACTAAGAGGCGAATGGAGAACATAGATAGACAGAAACAGGCAGAGCTAGAGAGAGATAGAGTGAGAAAAAGAGATACAAGGGGTGAGAGAGATTGAGAGAGAGAGCCAAATGAGACGTCGCGGTCCACACGACTACAAAGGAGAGAGATAGAGTGAGAAAAAGAGATACCAGGGGGAGGGGGTGCAACAAACAGGAGGCTAATTTAGTCAGAAAGAGAGAACGGATCATAGATAGACAAAAACAGGCAGAGCTAGAGGGAGATAGGATGAGAAAAAGAGACACCAGAGGGGGGGGGAGGGGGTGCAACAAACAGGAGGGTAATTTAGTCAGAAAGAGAGAACGGAAGATTGAAAAAATTAAGAAGCAAAGAAAGTGCATGAAGTGATTTTAAATTGAAGCACTGTTAAATCATGGATCCAACGACAATTGAGCCGAGTAGATTTTAATAAGAAGTATTGAGCAGAAAAGAAAAACTGCAAAATCGGTTTTTTCTTCCATCGGTATTTTTTTTTTTAACGATCTGTTCCCAAATACCCACGGCCGCAAAACAAAGGAAACTTGAAGAATAACGAAATACGTTTTCCCTTCTCGGTAATACTTCCAGTTCCAGACCTCTTGGATCCGTCACTTAGTGGGTCACCGCGGTTTGACAGACGTCCAGGCACTAATAGACCGTGACGAATGCTTTCATTGATGGTCAGTTGGCTGCCAGTGTCCGTGTCTGATAAGGTGACCACAGGGTGGACTCGGCGTTATCCCGAACTGACAATTATCGCGTGCTTGAGCGGGCCTGGCACTCCGAGGGTAGTCACTCAAGGCAGGTCCAGCGCCGATGGCAGCCACTAACTGCCCGCAATTACTTGGCCGAGTAGCCATGGACGGCTCACTTACTTCCGCCAACATCAGCCCAAGCGCCCAGACGCCCCGTGCTTCCCTCGATCTGCCGCTTGACTGCTGCAGTCGGCGAATGACACGATGGGACGTTCATGACGTCAAATCTCAAGGCTGGAGTGAATAAGCATGCAATAAAAGGGAGACTAAAAACTCTAAGTACAAAGAGAATGTAGATTTTGACCCCCGACAGTTCTAAGTACAAAGAGAATGTAGATTTAGACCCCCGACAGTGGCATCGGCTTTATACATGGTAAGTCGAGCGTCTAAATCTTCTTTGCCTTTGTACTTAGTAGCCCAGATAACCATTGATGAACTCGCCTTATCGGCTCCCATCACAGCCAGGCAACACTGGCATGCGAGAAGATAGCAACAGACATGCATCTCAATTTACCCCTGGCGAGTCAGCGCAGATGAACAAGGTAGCGAGGGCTCGATCACTGATAACCACAAAATCATGGTCATCTTTCCTGGACACCAAACCATTATTCAGAACCCAATAAAATCAGCACAATCTGCTTAGTAGAAATAAACATATATTCTAAAAAGAGCTATTCCTCAATATGTCTTGTTCGAAATGCAGTCTTTTTGTAAGAGAGCATTTTTTTCTCCGAAACAAGGGTCCTGTTCCTAAACGGCCACTGGGTGCAAAGACTAACGTGCTGACAAACCAAGTCAGTGTGGAGCTACATAGACTATTGTCTCAGTCGGTCACAGTATGCATGGATCTCGATCCAGCGAGCCCGATCGCACAGTCGAACCAGATAGCTCCTCAACTGAATCCCAACGCTTTACCGCTCCCGCTAACTTTTCACCCCAACCAGTCACAGCATCTTCTTGGCTACGTGATCGGAGACAAGTGCCAGAGATATGGCAGGGCTGACAGTCATGAAAAAAAATATCGACCAATTCTGAGACCAGTCCTGTCACTGCCTGGGGCGCGATATTTTGACATCCTTATCATCCCCCAGCTGTCCGGACTGCCCGAGATTGGCGTCTGCTGTGAATGGAATGTCCAGTCGCCCACAGCTCGAGCCAATCCAGACAGAGCAGGGTCTACACGCTCCGCAGTCTTATCTCTGGTCTGAGGATACTGACCACTGCCCAGTATGTCCCTCTGTGTTGTGTCTGGGATTGGGAGGAAATGATCACGTGACCAGGGCTAAACCCCTGGCGAGATAGTGCAGGTTCTAGTACACGTTCTGGGTTGATTGTGGAAAGGTTTAAATACTCTGAGAACGATAATTATTTATAAGCACGGCGGTGTGGTTACTAAAATATTATATGGCATTTGCTTTGTACAACTTGTGATCTTATTACATAATTATGTTACCAAAAGAAAAAAACTCAGCAATTCGTTATCAAGTAGATTCATTCTTTGTCAAATTATCCTTTCTCCCCGATGAAACCAGGAATTACTGCCATAAATGTTTGGGCATTACGTGAAAATGATTAGTTTCCTAGTTTGACTGTATCGCATAGTGTTGTGGATCTATTGGACCTAAGGTCTGGACGTGGCATATTCTGGCACACTCTGTGGGGGGGGGGGGGAGCAATAAAATTGCTCATACACAGTTGGACGAAATCGAGAGCGATAAATGGATATACAAAAAAGCAATCCCAACATCACAACAGTCCCGAATAATCCTAATGTGATAGATGGAGAGAAAAAGAGATATAGAGAGGAGGGTGGGAGAAAAATCAGATTAACTCTGCCCATCTCTCCTCCTATATATTTCTTCCCCATTCTTATTCTCACTTTGTCTCTACCTCTCTTTCTTTCAGACGTGTGTGAGGATAGAGTTGAGTTGGATAGATAGATAGATAGATAGATAGATAGATACATAGATAGATACATAGATAGATAGAGAGCCATAGGGCTCCGCAACAGCAAGAGAGTAGCTAGGTATTAGATTAGAGAGCGTAGTAGTAAACCAGCCCTAGCCCTCTCTATCTTCTTCTAAAAACTTAGAGGACGTAAAAGTTTAAAACTGATCAAACCTCCCTTGCCCTGTCCGGCTCAAGCTTAGCACGTCCGCTGAGTGAGCTGAGAGGCAGATGGAGTGAGCAGAGAGTGAGCAGGGTGAGAGCACTAGCCCAGCAGCTAGAGCTCGGCGCTCACGTCCAGATTTACCTAAACTGATTAACAATGCGCCTATCGTTCCTGAGGGCGGCACGATGGGGCAAGATTCATCCTCAGAACGTGAGAATGATGAGCAGGCAGGCGAGTTCCCTTTTTCCTCTCGTATGTGCCTTTCTCTATCAGAATCTCCTTGTATGTCTCTCTGTCTATATTTTTCTATTTGTCCCTCTCTGTAGCTTTATCTCTCTCTCTCTCTCTCTCTCCCTTTTTTCTGAGTCCCATTCTTTCTGTCTGTCTGCCTATTTGTCTGTCTGTCTGTCTGTCTCTGTCTCTGTCTCTCTCTCTCTCTCTCTCTCTCTCTCTCTCTCTCTCTCTCTCTCTCTCTCTCTCTCTCTCTCTCTCTCTCTCTCATAACACACACGCTCACTTTCTACCAGATAAGTGAATAAATCCCGGAATCCAAGCACCCGTGATAAGAAAGAAGATACCGTGCTCACGCCGATGTTTCATTTGTATTACTTTTTTCTGGAGTTTGGCTAGGCCCTGAGTGTGAGCAATAATAATGGCCGGTGGATCGGGAAATTTGATTTGGCCCGTGGCCTCACGAATTCCGCATTCCCGGAGAGCGGGGTTCCCGAGATGTCTTTGCCAGGGAATGTTTTCAAGATATCTTCTTGACCGAACAGAGCCAAGAGATTTTTTATAGAAAGAAAGAGAAAGAAAGAGAGAGAGAGAGAGAGAGAGAGAGAGAGAGAGAGAGAGAGAGAGAGAGAGAGCGAGAGAGTGAAAGATACGTGAAGCTTTCTCTGACACGACAAGGTGTTGGAGAGCTTAAATGTGTTTTGTGTCACGGCAAGACTTAATCTAGCCAAACATTGCGTGAAAGTTATGCGCATGGTCAACAGGCAGGAAGATTCCAGCCTGCCAGGTTCGGGGTGGATTCTGGGAAAGTTCTGGAAAGCTTCACTGGTGTCACAGGGAAGGAAATCGCGCACGAATATCTTTAGATTAGAATAATTCTTATGCCGAAGTAAGCCAATTAAACGTCCAAAACGTTATTATCTATCACAAGGAATGTTTCCAGAAAGTTCAGGGTGGGAGTTGGACAGAAATCAGAGGCCAGGGAACCAGACGGGATTGATAATGGAATATTAGTGGGACAGGCAAAGGCGGATGAAGAGATTCGGCAAAAAAAGAAGCAGCGAGAGGAATGAGAGAGAAATTGTATTTCAATTTAGGCAAAGGCGGATGAAGAGATTTGGCACACAAAAAATAGCAACGAGAGGAATAAAAGAGGAATTTTATTTCAATTACTTTGAAAATGGTTTGCCCTGGTGTTAACACAGAGACTGTTGGCAGTTGAATGATTGGTCAGCGGCGCGCATCACGTGATCTAGGTTTGATGCTAGGTTTGATGTAGCATCGCTAGTTAGGCCATTCTACAACTACATGTTATAAAGCCACTCGTTGATCTGTAGCATTTTTTACGGATTTTTTTTTCTTCAAAAAAAAAAGATTTGTAGAACTGAATTGGGAAATTGGATCATTTCTCTCTTCAGTCTCAGAACATGAAATATCACAAAAAATGGACATTCACCTTTGATGCAGTGCGACTTTACTTTTTTACTCTAACATACACATGAAAACTAAAGTGATCAAAGTGGTGTAAACAGAAAAAAATATACAAATCGAAAAATAGACGTGGTAATCAAATTCGTGAGTACGTTCACTAAGATAATTTCAGTCTCAGAACATACTGGACATTCACTTTTGACACGGTGCGACTTCCATACACACATGTTTAGCTGTGCTCATACATTTTGATCTAGGTCTAAGTGATTTGACTCCATGGAATTTATTGGGAAAAATGACATGTTGTAACGCTTTATGTATACAACAAAATTAATAGAGGCTAGAACGGAACGAAAAAGCATATTATATATATTTTTTAAATTTATTCATTGTTTGAGAAGCATTTGAAAATTCGAATCGAGCGTCATTCAAGGTGTCGGTGCAACTGCCGCCCAACTAGCCAAGTTGTAGGCCTTGCTTTGTGCACTGAGAAATCAGAATGGTGTAATCACTCTGGTTTCATTCATACCGAAATCAGAGTGGGAAAAGTGCATGGTATGAACGCTCTGGACACTTGTGTATTTTTTAATGCACATGCGAACTAAGGTGATCAGAGTGGTGTGAACAGTAACCATATTCGTGAGTACATTCACTAAGATGCTCCTCTCTCTCTCTCTCTCTCTCTCTCTCTCTCTCTCTCTCTATATCTATCTATCTCTCTATCTATCTATCTATCTATCTCACTCTGTCTCTCTCTAATCCTTGATTGACCAACTCCAGTTGCCTTTATACGACACAAGATGCTATACTAATAGCTACTACACGATTTTACCTGAGTTAATTGATTTGGATTTCTGAGTGTTCAGGGCTAAATACTCACTTAGCTCTAAGTCCTCTAGATTTTCACGTGGAGAAAATCAATAACTAAAAAGGCTAGATCCAGCTGACTTCTTCCATGAATAGACTGTGCATGTATAAGCCTAAAATCTGCAGGTCCGACAACTCGAGTGTAACTGCGGACAGAACCGGACACACCCGATGTGGAACACAAAGCGCCGGAAATTGATATTCAACAGGCTGCTGGTCGGCTTGCCCGGTTAGCTAGCTCGGGTGGAGGGTTTAGTCACTTTAGTGTACCAACTGTCCAAATACTTAGTACGTAGACCTAGTGCGAGGATCTCTGTGGAGAGGGCGAAGCTCACGCCCCTTGTGGTCAGCTGGCACGAGTGGTAGAGCCTTGGGTTTTTATTAGGGAGGAAGTAGGTTCGATCCCGCGATAGGAAGAAAATAATTATTTGTCGGATTTTGTCATATACTTAAGATCAAACCAAAATGGCTTTTGAATACCTTCAAAGAAAGATAACTAAAATACTTATGGCACCTAAAAAGACATGACAGTTTGGAAAGACATATCCCAAAAGAAAAACTCGGGGCAAAGCGAAGACAGGGCAGACCTACAAGAAGGTGGTTTGATGACATCAGCGACTGGCTACAAAGGAGGGCTTTTCAGGCAGATTGTACGGGATGCACTACCGACAACCCAGCATAATTATGATGATGATGATGATAATGTATTGTGACCTTCTGAAACAGAAGCGAAGCCGCATTTTTGTCTGGTTGTTTTACATCAAGTTGACTAGCAAGCGAATTAGACTCCCCCTTACTATACTAAAAAGATAGACGCACTTCGCCCAAGACAAAATCCGTCACCTTATACATTAGGGCTCCTTGAGAGCCTCGAGAACGTAGGAGAAACGTATTGACAATCTGACCAGTATGCGTGACGCGATAAATGATAAGACTTGTAAGAGTGACAACAAATTGAGATAGAGGGGAGGCCGGTTCAAGCTCAATGGTGTCTTTTTTGAGAAAAAAAAATTCCACCGTGGCCTTAAACTGAGCACCTAATATAACAACCAAAAAAGCCAATGTTCGTGTAGGGTTATTGGAGAAACCGACGAGATGAAAACAAATATTACTAACTACTAAGACTCAGCTTAATAGTGTTATCCATGTAATATTTCAAGTCGTGTTGAGTGTATTAAGGTCAATGAAAGAACCGGTGGCTCTGTCAGTGTGGCTTGGCGAGCGACAGGTCTGCATTTCGGATCTGGGCAGTTACACTCGTTTCCGTGTAGGATTTTTCTAGAAACCTAAGGTAAAAAAAAATTCCTTGATTACTTTTCTATTTCTACACTCCACCATATTTTGAAACGTCATTGTTAATTGTGTGGTTCAAAATACATGTAAAATAATTATATTAATCACACGGGAATCGAAGCGGTTTCTTTGATCAGGAAAGATGGCGCTCACCTTGCGAACAGAACAAGAAGCTCTTTCATCCAAAGAGGAACAAGTCATTTCCTACACATTATTGCCTTACCAAGCGTGGCGAAACAAACATTACAAAGCCATAAAACAAAGAAAACAGCAGCTTTAGCACGTAAACTTCCGACAACAGATTCACGGCACATGACTTAACCTAAGTTCACACATGCTTCTAACGCATTCCTCACTTCAAAGAATATCGACATTTTACGATTACATGATTGTATTAGGTTTCTTTCTGTGTTCGGTCTAGCGCAGAAACCAAGCAAAGCTTACAGAGCTTCAGACCTCGGGTAAGGTATATAAGGAAACAATTTATGTACGGTAGACTTCATGGGTGAAATTTCAATGAGTAAGTTAAAGCTCATTTTTCAATTATACTGTTTAAATATTGTTTAAAAGTTGAGTTGGTTTAACGTCCAACATCAGCACTATATAGGCACTAATGTGGACAGACCCCATAACTGAAGTCTGACAAGTTTATGTGCTGCCACCCAAAACGGAGTAGCCAAGGGTGGAGCATCAGATGAGATTGGAACTGCGAGTCTCGTGCTCTCTCTCTCTCTCTCTCTCTCTCTCTCTCTCTCTCTCTCTCTCTCTCTATCTATCTATCTATCTATCTCTCTCACACGGTGGACGTGTGTGTGTGTATTTATGCTATCCCCACTAGTCATTGTGTTTCTATCTCTCGTCTAACCTCCCCAAACTCCTACAAAATCTAGATAATTCTTTTATCACCATGCCTGACTACCGAGCCAAATTTATAAACAAAGCGATATTGTTTGCATTTTAAGCTTTTAATGTTGATGTGTGTTAGAGACAGCGCTTTCTAGCTTTTAGCTCGGGACATGCCTCAAAGGTTTGAAGAAGAGAGTAATCGCTCATATAATCTTTCACATCCGGAATCTACGCCACATGGACAAAGACAGATTACACTCAGACGGCAATGGCAAAGATAAGCAAACGAAAACGAGAAGAAAAAAAAGAAGATAAAAAGCAACACATTGTAACAGTTTACTTAACCTCTGGGTGGTCTCGTCAACAAAGCTGATCTGAAACTAGGAAGATCCTACATCAATTAGAAATGCTTTCATCATCACTCCATTACCGGAAACGTTACTCCAGCATGGCTCTTACATGTAATAAACCTAGGATTATGAATCTTGGCTCAATTTTTTTAAGTCTCAGCCCTTACAGTGCTTGATATTGCTCCTCTTTAAAGCGAGTAGATTTTCTGTACATGAATTTATTACTTTGTACTTTGAAAATGAGCATAGTAAAATGGATCTTAGGCCTACATTACAAAATTATGTTGTTATTATTAATATGATTACTTCACATCAAGTTCCCCAGTACTAACATTTTCTGAGAGAATTGGGTTTCCAATGCGATATTAGGTGTTACGTTAAAATTATTTTTCTATCATCGCGCCAAACCGAAAATGGAGAAGAAGATGGAGAAAGAGGATGAAAACAAGGAAAAGAAGAAGAAGAAGAAGAAGAAGAAGAAGAAGAAGAAGAAGAAGAAGAAGAAGAAGAAGAAGAAGAAGAAGAAGAAGAAGAAGAAGAAGAAGAAGAAGAAGAAGAAGAAGAAGAAGAAGAAGAAGAAGAAGAAGAAGAAGATATGGTTTAACGTCCAAACTCAGTACTATATTGGCTATATTGTAGATGGGCCCCAAGGCTGACGTCTGACATTTTTAAGCTATATTAGATAAATGGGATAGCCCTGAAAAGTACTTGACTGAGAATTGAACCCAATACCTTTTCATGTCATTTCAGTGGTCTACTAACACACGTCAAACTAGCAATACCGTATAGCTTATCAATAATGTATTACAATCATTAGCAGCAACTGCCAAACAGACAGACAATAGTCTGTGCTGGTGTGAAAACAGGAAACATGAAAGATTCACGCGCGCCAGCGCTCTCTCACAGTGCTTTGGGCTGAAAAATTAACAAAACTAAGACAAAACTTTGAACTACTCTTCGGAACGCTGATCAAAGGCGGTTGGGCGTTCGCCCCGGGAGGAAAAAAAAATGCTGTTCTTGTTATCGGTTTGGCTCCGACCAGGCACTGAGGGAAGACTGGGCATTGAGCCAGGCACACGGCACGATACCGGGCAGGTAGGCAGACACACCTGTTGGGGCCATGGGGGCAGAGAATGGCGAACCAGTTACTATAGAGGGGGAAGAGAAAGGAGAGGGGGGGTGTAGTGATGGGAGTACAGAGGGGGGAGCGAGTAATATTATTAGGCTCATAAATTAATGAGTTAGCATGGTGGATGAAAATGAAAGTCAAAGGAGAAATGAGAAGGAGGAAGCGATGAAAGGGTGCTATGGAAGACGAAAAGACAGCGGAGAGAGCATCGTTGAATGGGTGAGAGTTACACATACAAACAAAGAGAGAGAGAGACAGAGAGGGAGACACAGATACAGACAATTAGACAGAAAGAAGCAAAGACAGAGACAGAGAGAGAGAGAGAAAGAGAGAGAGAGAGACAGAGAGAGAGAGAGAGAGAGAGAGAGAGAGACAGAGAGACAGAGAGACAGAGAGAGAGAGAGAGACAGACAGACAGACAGACAGACAGACAGAGAAACACAGGCAGACAGACACACTGGCACACAGAGAAACAAAACTAAAAGGACATGATTCACCATATGTAGTTGAACTCAAAGCTATCACAAGCTGTCTCATGATGACTAGGTCTTTGCTTTGTATGTGACTTCTCTTTGAAGACCACTTGGAAAACATCACAGCCGGTTGGTAACTAAACAGCATGATTAAGGACAAGAGCAAGTAGCCAAGTACACGGAGGCTACTCAACAAAAATCTACTCGTAATACAACACATGTAGTGATGCATGCACAGCAAATAACACTAGAGATGACAAAGATGGCGGTAACACAGGTTATTGGAGACTATGGACAGAACACTCGGTACTAGTATGGGTATAGAGGTGAGAGAGAGAGAGAGAGAGAGAGAGAGAGAGAGAGAGGGGGGGAGACAGAGAACGACCATAGGCAGAAAAACAAAGAAACAGAGAAATAGTCCGTTATAGAGATCAAGAGAGACAGGAGATAACTAGACATTTATAATTAAAGATGGAGATGACGTGAGGGACATGAGACAGAGGGGGAGAGAGAGAGAGAGTGAGAGAGAGACAGGGCGACCAGAGTTTTGAAGAAAGAATAATGGCATGCTTTCTGCCTACTGACTGTCAGTGACTGAAGCTTGCACTGTCAAACAACACTGTCAAACTGTAAGTAGGTTGACAATACATTGTACCGGTACATTTACTTCACCTGTAATGAACTAATGATGAAAGCTCTGTGGCCAAGCTGGCTCAGTCAGTAGATGTCTTGTCTTGTCTTGCTAGAGATCCGGGGTTCGATCACCAACGGAAGTCCCATCCACCTTGTGACGTTTTCGGCTTTTGAGGCCTTCGCCTCAGCATATGACTCTCAAGTGGATTAAACAGAACAGGTACATTTTGTATTGCTTTCTTGTCTGATTAATTATTCCTCTGCAGCTATGCTTAAAGCCAGCACAATCTAGAATACACGTATTGAGTTATCTTTCAAAATCTCCTGGCTTAAAAGGTTTATAGACTGGAGAGACGAGGCCACAGGCAAAGATTCGAACTGGCTCTCTTTCTCTCCCTTACTTTCTCTGTCTACGTCTCGCTTTTGTTTTTCCTCTCTATCTGTGTGTCTGTCCCTTTCTCTCTCACTCTCTCTGTGTGTCTCTTCTCTCTCTCTCTCTCTCTCTCTCTCTCTCTCTCTCTCTCTCTCTCTCTCTCCCCCCACACACACACAAAAACACAGCGCCGTATGATCCAAGCGAGTCTCTGTAGCCAGTGGCCTGTGTGTCGGTGTGGCGAAAACACCCAAGATCAAAGGCGCTTTAATAGGTTTGACATTCAACCGCTGCGCCATTGTTTTGTTGACACACGGTTTAACTGGCCCACGAAAGAGAGAGAGAGAGGGGGGGGGCGGGAAAGAACGGCAGAGACAGACAGAGAGATAGAGAGAGAAAGACAGACAGGCAGACAGACTGGCCCACGAGAGAGAGACAGAGAGAGAGAGAGAGAGAGAGAGAGGGGGCGGGAAAGAACGGCAGAGACAGACAGAGAGATAGAGAGAGAAAGACAGACAGACAGACAGAGAGACAGAGACAGCGATGAGTTGATTTTAACGTCCAACATCAGCATGTGTAAGCTACATTGTGGACAGATCCAAAGACTGACGTCTGACAATTTTACATACTACCATATAGAGACTCCTGTCTCAACCGGTCACATTAAACTGACACAGATCCAATAAGTAGGGGGCGAAGTCGTCAGGGGACAGAGAGAGAGAAACAGAATGAGAGAGGGGGATATATTGGGAATCATATGGAGTAGGAAAATTACATTTGAGGGAGTGAGCGAGAGGGATACAGGTAGAAAGAAAGGGTTGAAAGTGAAGGGTATAGTTCGACAACCTAAACAACGTATTGCGCGTTTTAATGAGAACATATCAATGGCAGTAAATGAGAAAATATCGACAAAATAAAACCGTGAGAATGATCCCAATGGTTATAAGCGACGGCTACCAGCAGACCCTTTGTGGCACTTAATTGTTTTGTTTTGTTTTTGTAACATGAGGTTAAAAAAAAGCATTGCGCTGGGTAACAGGACTTAACTACTTTGGTTTCCTGCGATAATTACGCACTTTTAGAGTACGGAAATGTGGTAAACTTTTGGCGTCCAAATAGGGTATCAGCATAAACAGCTAATTTAAAGTTCATTTAATGTGATAGTATCGTGTTGCCACTGTTGTTCTCATGAAAATAAACTTAAGGTGGTCGAGTAACAACATAGATGATGTCAACCACCGACAAACACTAGCATCTATAACATCTATCCCATATGCAAAATTATAGGATCGTTTTACTCACAACAACAGCTTTCGTTAATTTACAGACACCGATGTGAAAATAAAAAAAAAACTTGACGATTCACACCATTCTGTGTTTGAGGGGGTATTTTTTTTAGTTATAAACCAGGAGCAATGGAATTTGGAAAGAGGCACACAATATTTATTTATGATGAAATTGGTAGTTCCCCGGTGGTCATAAATGGCTCATGAAAAAGGTGAGAGCGCATTTAGCGCAATGTGGCATTAAAACAAGAAAGAAAGAAACGTCAGTGGAGTAAACCAGATTTGATGAATAGAAGACATGGAAGGTAAGGAGGTCCAAGAATCAGGTGGCTTTGAAAGAGGAGAGAAGAGAAGAGAGAGAGAGAGAGAGAGAGAGAGAGAGGAAGAGAGGGAAAGAGAGATATGCAGTGGGAAAGAGATAGAGAAAAGGAAAGCGACAGATAGAGGGGGGAGAGAGAAGGAGAGAGAAAGAGAGAGAGAAGACAGTCAGGAAATACAGGCGGGCAGGCAGATAGGGTGGTAGAGACGAAGGGGGGCGTCCTATTGGTCTTGTCCCCCAGGGACTTTTATCGCGAAGATCAGCCATATCGGTGGCTGTTGCTAGGGAAACACAGGTGACCGGACGTAACAGTGGACAATACGCGGACCATTACGAATGATTGGTCAGTCCCATCTCACGTCAGGAGGTAGGGACACAAAGTGTCAGGCTTGGGTCATTCTACGCTTCACTAAGCGCTGAACACTCAGGGATGTGTGAACATGCCCTCTGCTGTTTTCAAGTCGCCTAAGCAATTGGCTGGTACATGGTATACATGTATGCATGTATATATGCCCTGAAGAGAAAGGTCTGTCACAGAGGGTCTTGGCGTGGGGACGCTAGAATGCTCGCTCAGTTGTTCTTTCTTGACTGAAGAGTATGAGGTTCTTGTTCGAATCTTAACTAGCGCCTTAGAATTTCTCCATACGTGTGCAACTGTTCTTTAAGAAACACGTAAGGCGTAAAAAAATCAAAGATATGTTTGATTTTAATACTACCATAGCGTAGGGACAAGAGTTTTGGTTAGTCTTGACTGACGAGTAGGAGGTCCTCGAATCGTTACTCAATGAAGGATTGATTTACCGAGCAACCTAGGATTCGTAGCAGTACAATGTGCACAAAGAGTTATTTTTACGGCATTAAATGGGCAAGTAAGGGAGAAGAGGGCTAACCAAGGTAATGCTAAATCTTGACATGTAGAAGAAAGTGTTGATATTATATCATAAGTGAGTTACAGCGAATGATCCGCTACATGTAGGTGATTGATCAGGTAAGCGCGCATTGTTACCTGGTCTGGGCTGCCAGGACAAGTAGCAGATTTACATGTACATGTACGTCAGTCGCCGAATCGAGTCCCTCGGGGGAACCTAGGGGTAGAAGACTTAAACCCAGACAATTATATGGGGAAGGAGAGGCAGGTAGTGGGAGACTCGGTCTTCCTGATGCAGAACCCAGCCAGTATAAGATTCTTCAGGAAAGCTGGAGAGCAGCAAAGGTCTGGTTTTAGTTCACTTTAACTAGACACACCCGTCATTTTAGAATTTAAAATGTAACGACTTTAGCGACAGGTGTAAATTACTGCATGTTAAATCTGTTAAAGTACAGGTCATGCATTTTGCTTATAAGTGCCATGTGTTTAATACACTTACGAATGGAATTTAAAGCGACAATTAAACACAATTATAATGTATTAGTGCCTGTGTTGAATAATAAGTACATGATTGTAGCTAGTCATGCAGCTACTACATCGGTGTAAAAATAACGCAAATTAATACTGAATATAATCTGTGTAGAATGTTGTGAATCGACTAGAATATTAAGTACGGTAATGTAAGTAATAGAAGTATTGACCCCAGCTAATAGAAATTTTTGTGTGAGTACCTTTACCCCTCTACAAGTAACTAGCACTAGTAGTAGACTACTCAGTACTGTTTTTAAGCACTTTGACCCCCGCTAGTCACTGAGGTCGGACATCGGTCTCCAACGCAGGAGGTCAGTGGTTCGAGCCCTGGCGATTTCGCCCCATACTGGTTGAGACATTCTTCATGGTATCCCCGTCCTGTCACATAAAACTGTCAGACGTCAGCCTTGGGCCCGTCCACAATATAGCCTGTATAACCAAATCAACTACATCAACTAAAATCTACCGCACCAGTCACTATTTGCTAGTTTTAGATAATACAAACGTTTTTTTAGAAACACATACTACACTGCACATCAGTGTTAAAAGGCCCTTCTCAGCACATGTGTCTCATGGTGTTTTAACGAACTGGATTATCTACAAACAAGCGTATATATAACACATTCTGGGGCTTACCATCAAAACTTTATTGCTTAGCATGAGGAGGGTTTAAACATAATACAAGTAGTTTAGTCTCATTGAAATGGTGAGGGCGACTTTGTAAAAACATAACAGTAGAGTGGCGGGCGTTGTTCCAAGTCCAGATTCCGGCGGCTTGAGATCAAAGTGGCGATTAAGCTGACCAGATCAGCTGATCCAGATTTACGGGGATTAATGCACAAGCTTGCGCCCATTTTAAGAAAAATAGTTTTCCCCTCCCTTTGAAGTCGGTGTCATCGTAAAATCCACGTTAAACCGACAGATCTTCTGATTAACCCACTGTGACATCCCAAGTCTTCAAACTCCATGCATCGCTCTAAAATTAAAATAAATTTCAAGTCTTTGTTTTTTTTTCTGCCAGGAACACAATGACTTTGTTTCATATTTGTTTTTTACTAATAAACAATATGATTATTTCGGGTTGGATTGATGCGGCACTAGCATGAAGATTGTATTGGATATTTCGGAATTTTTTGCGAGATGAGAGCGATAAAATAACAAAATAAAACATCAAAAAAGGCGACAAGGATAATGAGCAACATAAAACTGTAGTCGTTAAAAGGAAGATTTAGTGGGGGGAAGCTTCCTAAAGCAAGTTAAATATTCACAAAGAAAGCTAAAGAGAGAGAGAGAGAGAGAGAGAGAGAGAGAGAGAGAGAGAGAGAGAAAGGGGTAGAGAAAGAGAAAGGGAGATAGAGAGAGGTTGAGAATGAGAGGAAGAAAAATGGTAACATAAGAAGCGAGATAGAGATACATGTACATATGAATAGATTGAAAAAGCGAGAGTAATAGAGGGAGACAGGCAAACAAACAGGAGGACAGACAGGAAGAGTGAGAAAAGGGGACAAAGGCTGAAGCTTTGTTTGAAATGGAAGCTGTTTTTGTTCACGACTTACCGAGAGGGTCTCATCCATATTATAGTTCGCCAGATTAAATCCAGTTTTCTTCTTCCATATGCTATCCTCCAACGCCTTGTTCAAATTGGCGTTCACAAAGATACAATTCGCTGAAAACATAAGAAAAGAGGTTCGCCTGTTAATATTTCAATCAAGTGATAGAAATGTTCAAGTTTGACAACTAGAAAAACGTATGATGTTACAATGCACATTCTAGATCAAAAGTATCATTTTTTTTATTCTTGGTATTATAATATATTTTTTATTATTTGTATTATAATATATTTTTTATTCGTTGTAATAATGTATTATAATATACTTTTAATTGAAAAAAAAAAACAAATTACAGTTTACTCATGTTTTCAAATCTGTCCATCTAAACCTTGATACATGTTTAGCCCAATGTAGTGAATGGTGGAAGGGAAGAGAAAATAGAAAAAGTGTGTATGTGTGATAGACTGAGAGAGAGGGGGGTAGAGAGACAGAAAGAGAAAGAAGTGAAGCTTTTTACAACTTAAAGTTAAACACGACCTCTGTTCATAAAAATAATAATCTCTCTCTAGATCAAAGCTTTGATCTTAGATCATAGATATACACCGTGCATAAATGGAATAATAAAGGGAACGGCAAAGTCTGTCTCTTAGATCTCGACGAATTGAGTGTCTATATAAGGTGGCTATACAAAAAAGTATAATCATAATTTTGACAAAAACACTAGATCTGCATTATATTTATGTGTATGAACTAGGCTTTGGATTCTAAGAGCCTAACAATCACACACAAATTAAATCTTGAATTTTTTTTTTTGTTCATGCAATCTCATAAAGTTCTATATTGATTGTATATTAGGCTAATTATTATTAGTTCACCAAGGAGTAAGTTAAATTCGTTACACACACAAAAAAAACAGAAGGGGGGGGGGGGTAAAAACCCTGTATTAAAACTTACTAAGACGCTATCTAAATTTCTCTAACTTGATAACATACAATTATTAGATTAATTAGCACACCGATCTGCACTGACCATGCTTGCTGTGTAGTTTCCCCATCATATGAAAACATGATCCACAATCATGACACACGCTTCGACTGTCAGTTTTCTCAAAACTTTTTGTCACAACAATGTAAACAAACTAGGTACGAGTAGGTCTAGAGCATACGAGATTTAAATCCAATGTTATATAGATATCTAGTTCTTCTTAAACTTGGGTTAGCATTTATAAAGTCCATAGAATCTACGTAGATCCAGAGAATAATTTCTTGTAGGACCTCCCTGTTGCTATCCGAGGCCTGGGGTGGTCCATTCATAGAAAACTAAGGCAGTGGTACAGACTACGCGATACAGTGCCTGAAATACTAAAACAGGGAAAGCCTTGCTTGAGATAGGCCTAGCACAGGGCCCACTGAACACACACGCACACAATCGCCGCAAAGTGGGAAGCGAGTTTGAACCAAGTCGGCTACACTGGGACCGATACGCTGTGGCCTGCACCAAACGGCTACGCCAGGGAGGGATTGGAAAACTCCACACTGACTCCACGCACTGTCAAATCTATCCTGGATGAGGCGGAAGGGGAAGAGAGGTGCGGAGGCCAAAGGGGTGTTGTTCCGAGTTCCACAGTGAAATTTAGACCAGCGATTTCGCCGTTTTTTTTGACACGGTCTGAGCTGAAGCCCTGAAGCCCCATCGGTGTTTTTTCACCAGACCGCCGCTTTGATTGTTCGCTCGCCTGTTCGGTTCAGTTCCCACAGCGTGTTTCGTTGCAGTAGGTTCGGAGGCGTGGCTAACGTTTTCTTCCCACCAGGTCAACCGCAGTTATCTCGCTTCACGGGTAGATAGCCACAAACTCACCGGCGTAAACAAAACAATGTTGAAATAGGCCAACCAGCTCTAGATTTCTTCTAGATTTACAGTCTATTTATTTCTCCATCGTTTAATTTTTCCCTTCATATTATTTTCGATTTAAAAAAAAATTAAAGTTTACGACAAAGAAAATTTGAACTTTGATTGAAATTGTACTTTATTTTTCAGGCTCAAATTTATTCCTCCCATAATTATTTTCCACCCATAGTCACAGTTGAAGGGGAGGGAAATTAGATTAGAAAACATCATAGATTTATATAACTTCCCCTACATCTATGGAAAACATTGTATTCAAAATGCTAATTCAGGTGTTTTATCGCATAAATGAAACACTTACAAACGTTTTGTAAACGTTTTGTATACCTTAAATGCTACTAAATTAACGTTCAATATAAAAAAAATCTGTATTATCCGAATTGCTTTTAAGATTGACGTATGCGCTTATAGCATGATTGAACGATCAGTGGGAGGTACTATGCTAATTCAGGTGTTTTATCGCATAAATGAAACACTTACAAACGTTTTATAAACGTTTTGTATACCGTAAATGCTACTAAATTAACGTTTAATATAAACAAAATCTGTATTATCCGAATTGCTTTTAAGATTGACGTATGCGCTTATAGCATGATTGAACGATCAGTGGGAGGTACTATTTTGTGCTTTTTGTGGGGTTTTTCTAGTTTATTACTTGTTTTTTGTTTTTAACGTTCATTGCCAACAACGATGCCAGATTGTGAGTGGAATCGGATATGTTGATGACAATGATCTCGATTATAGGACTTAGGAGAAATTCCAGTGGTTCAAGGGGGCTCTGGCCTCTTGTGTCCTTGTGACTTCCCGACTTAGATAATTATATAACTACCCTGGTACTTATACACATCTATACTTCTGGATTATCTTCTGTGCGCGTAATCGAATGAGACACTCCCTCCCCCTGTTAGCTTGGAAAAGATGCAAGATGTATAGTCTTTTCAGTTCCTAGAACAACTTCCATCTACCTCTCAAAAAGCCTGTGAATGTTTCTGGCATTGTTTTAGTTGCAGTCAAAGTGAGTCTGGATGCGTATTTGCGCCTTTGAAATAGTCCCTGAGACGGAATTACTCTATAAGGAAAAGAAATGCTTTCCACCTCCCTCTCTCTCTCTCTCTCTCTCTCTCCTCTCTCTCTCTCTCTCTCTCTCTGTGTCTGTCTCTCTCTCTGTCTCTCTCTCCCTCTCTCTCTCCCCTCTCTCTCTCTCTTTTACTTGTTTGTTTGTTTTGGAACCGGCTTATAAAACTGAAGGTAAAAAATAAAATATTCAAGAGCCCATAATAAAACGACCTTGTCTACACAAAACAATTCTCAGTACGAAATAAATGATTATGTGTCTTAACTTCACAAAGCAATCTGAGACACAACACTGAATTCAACATCTTATTATCCTGGAGCTAGGACCAACATACTTGAATCCCAAAATCTCTAAAAGCGCACAAGATAAAACTAGGAAGTTTCCTTAGTAGATGGTATTTTGAAGATAGATTTGCAAGGGCATATTTATTTTGAAGAAAAAAAAATTTCATTTCACCACAATCCAGCCAAAACTAACGAAATAATAAAACCAAAAATTTAATTTAAAAAAAAATACTAACAGATACAAATGCTTCCTCCCCGTCCTTTCACAAAAAAGAAAATTGAAAGGTCACTGATCAAAACTATTTAAAATAGTCTGCTAACAATTGTAGATATTTACAAAACTTTCTTTGGGATATATATCAAACGTATTTTTACAAAGCGCAAATTGTGACGGATAAAATGAATCGTGTCGTTAGAAAAAGAAGTGTTGGTTAACTTTGAAATAAAATGATAAAACTAATGTCAATTGCCTGCAAAACCTCAAACATACTATTAATAATAATACAAATAATTGATAATAACAACAACAACAACAAAAAT
>RQTK01000006.1:966746-1036087 GCA_003991915.1 Elysia chlorotica | reverse complement strand
CCCCCCCACCCCTTTTTTTTTCTTTATCTTGCACATGTATCAAGCTTACTAACAGTAACGAATACATACATTTGCCACATTGTCAAGTGTGACTTTGTCGCTGGCCTGTCTTTGAATTTGTGTTAAACAACTTCTGCTTACCCAGTGACAGTTTTCTACTGGCAAGCTGCAGAAGTTGACGCAACTTTAGGCCTATCATTACAAGTTCCTTGTAGCCTATCGTACATTGTGAAAAAATTGATTCTGCAAAAAGATCTGTGGAATTAAATTTTAAAATAAAGCCATTGTCAAACAAACTAGACACTGGCAGTAAATTTGAATTTGTAGATGGTACGTGATACATCAATGTCTCAATTTTTACTCTCCCCTCTGTCAAACCTCCTATAATGTATACATTTACGTAAGTCTAATATGGAGGCCTACTTACAAATTAGATAAGATAAGATAAGATAATATAAGCCTTTATTATCCCCTAGGGACATTTTTCTTGGTCGTACATTATACAATATAACATCAATATATATGTGAGAGAGAAAAAAATAAGCGTAACAGTAACACTTGAAATTATACACTGTCAGACATACATATTAAATCTCATCTTTTAAGTTCAAAGACAACGTGGTTTTAGTATTTTTGGGTTCTTGACTACTGCACTGTGTGAACTGCAATTTGATGTATGTAGAAAGGGTGACTATCTGATTAATTGGAAAAAAGGACTCACAATATCTGCTATGTTATGATCAACTCATAATTAGTTATTTTATATTTTTTATTTGAATGCTTCCTTCTTTTTACTGTAATATTCATTGGAACAAGAAAAAATCAATGCCTTCTTCGCAATAGTAATTTAACTTAACAAATATGAGTCAAAGAAATTTTTGCTTGAAACAATTTTACTTTTATTCATGAAACCAAGAAAAATGATAGCAATATAGCTATAAGAACACATGTACAATGTATTCGTTTTATTTGTTAAAAATGTTTAACAAATGGCCTAGCAACGTTGATAACTCTTAATGAAGGGAAGTGAACATAAAATTGTGTTCCATTACCAATCCCTCAAAATGGGTCCTGTTCCTTTTCACACTATCCAAAAAAATAACTATAAGTTAAAATTTGAATTTGATTGGTTAAAAAGTCATAACATATCAAAGTAAGCTTAAAATTTCTGTAAATATTTACTGTCCTGATACATTGTATTAGTACTTTATGTAGAACTATGCCTAAACCTTCTGAGCTCGAGACACTGGTTAAGCGGGTGGAGCTTTTATTTTATTGAGCCCCTGTAACACTGCTTAGTAACAATGTACATCTGGATGTAGAATGGACTAAGAACTACACAGTAACACACAAGTGAACACATATTTTGATGATAGACATTGTGGGTCTAGATACCATTTTCAGATCAGGAGGCTAGGTATAGAGTCAAAATACTGCCAGGGCGCCTGGGCTCAAAGACCTAGAATATCTTGGCAACCAAAATAAAAAAAAAAAAATGTAAATCCCTCTTAACAACAAAAAACCCCGCATATCTTGCAAACAAGAAGCAAATAAAAAAAAAGACAACTAAATCTTGTAATACAACTTTATTTTTTTTTGGGGGGGGGGGGGGGAACACATATACATGTATACATTTTAACTCTCTATCTTTCTCTCTCTCTTTTTCTTCAACAAACTACTTGAAATATTGTGATCCTACATATTCTCCTTTTACTTCAACCTGGTTTACTGGATTGTTGGGCATTTGACTACTTCACTTTTAATTGTTCATGTATGAACATTGTTACTGTTAGTATGTAGAATATGCAACTATTTGATTGATTGGCAGAAGGATTGTCGCATTATCCTCTACACTATCATCAAATCATAATTAAGTACCTTTATATACATGTAATCTGACAAACTTTCTCCTTCTCACTTAACTTTAAATTGTATTGGAAAGGGGAAAAAGTAATTCATTCTTTGTATTAGTGATTGAGCTAACAAAGGCGAATAAAACAAATTCTTGACCAATACAGTTCTGAGAAATGTTTATTCATGAAACCAATTAAAAAAAAAAACAACAGCAATAGAATAATGGTTTGATTTATTTGTTAGAAATACATAACAACAAAAGATAAAGCAATGTTGATACATCTTCGTAAAGAAAATTCAACGCACATGTGGTCTGTGTTGCAATCTGATAAATTGAGTCTAATGGGCTGTTCTGACTTGGCCTTAACAAAAATTGATTACTCTTAATCTATGAAAAAATGTAATTTTTCAAATTTGAATTTTATTGATGCAATAGTGGGACCACTTCAAAGTAAGCCCAATAACAACTTAACTTATTTTGTGAGACCTCAAATCTCAGCTATTCGCCAATTCCCATGTAGGGTTCTTTGGAAATCTAAAAGAATTAAAAGTAATCATGACTGCCAATTTCATTGTAAAATTTGCCTAATAACAGGCTTAGAATGTTTATCTCATCATGCTTATCTCTAAATAAGTGCAATGAGATAAGAGTTAGAAGCCAAGAAACAACTGTAGTGGAATCAGATAAAAATAAAACACTTGGGTATAGCCTAAGTTTATTTTATTTCAATTTTGTTTTTCAACAGTGACTGTAATGTACATGTATAAAGACTCGGGAAGCAATAGTTTATCTAAAGCAGATTATGTTGTACACTTGTGATCCTCTAAAATTTTTCAAACATGTCAACTTTTTTAATTTTTTAGTTTGTTGATATAAAAAAAGCTTGTTGAAGGCTAAAAAAAAGTATAATCAATATTTAATCTCGCGACTTGAATGCAGAACAAAAGTAAGGATATGAGCTTACACTAAAAGATTGTACATGTAATAATTTTCTACACGAACAGCATTAATAATAATAATAATAATAATAATAATAATAATAATAATAATAATAATCATAATAATAATAATAATAACTATAATGATATTCCTTAATTATTTGTGAGTGTGGTGTTGATATTTTTATTACTTATACAAGAGATCAACTTGAAGAGACTTTGTCAATGACTCTCCTATTAAAGTGCGGATCCTCAGCCATAAATTCCTTGTTTGTTGATAATACAGCCAGTGCATTAAGCCTGTCTTGACCCATGGTGTTGCGCAAGAATGTTTTTATCCTTAAAGTACTGAAACATGTCTCTAGCAATGATACCAGTGTTGAAATAACAATTCTAAGTAACTTTCTTTACTTTACTTTTACATTTCTGATCCAGCAGCCACTAGAGCCTGCGCCCTTCAACTTGTTGACATGAAGAATTTATATGTCCTTTGTAGTTATTTTTTTCCGCAGTTTAAAGTATTACTACGTGGAAGAAGTTTTGTGCGGAGGTCCTGCTGTAGTTTAGCCAAGTAACTTTCAAATGTCTTGAAATGTATTCACCAAATTGTTTCATAAATCATATGAAAACGCAGGTAAAATCTTTCGTCCGAAAAAAGTGAATGTAGGGTATTTAGAGTAGAATAAGAACGGCTGAACCAGAAATCCTAATTACATTGGGGGTCGAGTGGGGGAGTATTGGATAGGCCTAGACGCCAGACCTAATTTTCTCAGATGTCTAAAATTGACACTACCTTGGCCCATCCCACTATGACCTGTATCAGAGACTCAATCTTCAATCATATTGTATTGCCTTATGCCAAAGCATATTTTAATTCATAGCTGGTTTTAAACTTTAAGTTTAAAAACAATCAATATAAAAACTATATTATTAATAGGAGGCATATATGTGCATGTTAACATTAAATTGACTACTACTGTACTACACATGTTCTAAAATCTATATAGAGACCCACAGATATTATTTCAAGAAATATAAAAGTATTTGGTGAAAATATCAGAAAAATTAGCCAAGTCAGACTTGCCCCACTTGGCTTATTATGAAGACAAGGAAAGCTTTAGGGTCTAAGTCCAATTTTTGCATTAGTACCACTACAAGGACATCGGGCAAACTCACATTAGCCCACCTTGGTGAAAGGGGGCTCTACTCAGCACTGTGATGTTGGACCTTGGAAACAATGTGCTGCTGCTAGCTTCATGCAAGCGTGCACTGATGTAAACCATGTCACGCCTACAATCTATGTTTCAAATTTTTTTTAGGTTTAGATTCTGCAAAATACACTTATTATTGATTTTATTTTTATAATTAGTGACATTGTATTTTTGTAAAACAACCCCTTTCCTTTTAGGGAGACAGATCGAGCACTGCCCATCATGCCCAAGAGCATCAGCTGAAGCTTGCGCACACATGTTGTATGGGGTGATAGGCTCTTGTGCTAGCACCTTTGTATTGATCTCCATACCTTCCGTTTCAAACAATAAATACCAAAGCTTTTACCATTTCAAATTTTTTGAAATTCCCCCAAATAGTGTCCACCTAAGGAATAGGCCTAAAATCATGGGATGTTAAACATTAACATGCATCAATAATAGTACTTGTACCATGATGTGATATGTACAATATATTTACAATGTATGACAAGCATAAGTTATCTGCGTGAGCAATATGCAAGTGCAAAATTTGACTATTAAACACCTTGCATTTTGTCAACTGAGCTATGTTCAAGAACATTATCAACACAATCGATGTATAGAAAACTTGTCACCATCAATTATCTTAACACAAAGTGACAAACTAGGCTTCAGTATAGTCCAGAACTAAAAATACCACTGATTGGGACATTTATTTATATATTTGGGATCTCAGTAATGTCCATCTTTAAGGCATTGAAGGAAATACATCTACTGCCAGATCCAAACCTGCTTAACAATGGCCCTTAAACTGTATACAAAAGTATTAAACTGACAGTAAACAATTTCATAAAACTTACACCCACCTTACCAGTCAAGATTCCTGGGCCGGAAAAGTAAGTGAGTCAGTGAATTACAAGCATATAATTATTTGATGCTAAACAGTAACTACAGTCTGTCAACTTTTCATGATGTACAGCTTTCTTGCAGAAGTTTATATATCACCATTATGTAATAATGGTTGCAGTCTCAGCACATTCCTGTCTGTCTCAGTAAAAAATGCTTGTCTAAAACCCTCATATTAGCTTGAAGTTCCAGTTGAGTTTTTTTCTTCTCAGCTTTGAACTCAATGAAGACAATAGTCAACACTATTCCCCAATCAGATATAGGTTGGCTTTGTCAGGATTCTAAATCTAATGCATACATGTTTAACCTGTGAGCCACTGGCCCACCAACGCACTCATGTCTGCCACAGTGAATAATCCTCTCGGTATCACAAAAGGTTTTAACTCGTGGAACCACCGGGACTGGAATACATGTTCATGACACCCTAACATCACATAATCTCCTCTGATCTGTGATCCCTTCTGTAACAGCTTGCGTTTAAAGGATGTGCCACCCTGAGAATCATCTGTGTCATCACAGGATCATACTCATAGCATCTCCTCTGGACCCTGGACCTGTCTCTATAAAGGAGTGTTTGAGGTAAGTCTCACCCTGAGTACACACCTGCCTGACATCACACAATCTCCTATGATCAATGGACATATCCATTTTCCAACTTGTGTGTTAGACCAGCTTCATTTTGTAAACCACCTAGCTTGGGTCATAACAACGGGGACACCCCAGCATCACACAATCTCCTATGATCAATGGACATATCCATTTTCCAACTTGTGTGTTGGACCAGCTTCATTTTGTAAACTGCCTAGCTTGGGTCATAACAACGGGGACACCCAGGTATCACACAATCTCCTATGATCAATGGACATGTCCATTTTCCAACTTGTGTGTTGGACCAGCTTCATCTTGCAAACCACCTAGCTTGGATCATCCCCAGCATCACACAATCTCCTCTGATCCTTGGAGCTGTCGCCCCGCCAACTTGTGTTTGAGCCTCGTCTCCTGCCAGTGAATTTCTTCCTGTGCCAATTCTTCCAATGATGGATGCCACTTGCTGTGCAGGACTCGCTCCAGTGCAGGGGCGTACACAGAGTGCGATGCGATGCTGTTCTTGTACAGCTGGGAATCAAGAAAAACACAGTGTGGTTATGAGTTATATTGGTGGAAACGAGGAAAGAAAAAAGATTGGGGTAGGAAGTAAAACGGTGCTATAATCTGAGACCAGACTTAAGATAATTTACACGAACAAAAATATCATGAGAAATTATATACATGTATACAATAATATCATTAAAAAAAAATTAATGAAATCTTCAAAACGAAATCCTTCAGGCTTTCAATTCCACCTGGGTCTTTCTCCCTTTTAGTGACACTATACTAGCCCAGTCCTGAATATCTCGCTCTGCTATCTTGTCACTGTTTAGGTCTTTCATAGGAGCAAGGATTAAACTAGGACACAGCCTTGCTTTCTCCAACTTAAAATTTCTTTTTTTCCCCCATCTTTAACTTTTTGGACAGTGAAATGCAGCAAAACAAAGCAAGAGGATAATAAAAAAAATAGGTAAATCATTGATATTCCATCAAGAAAAAGAAAAATCAAACAATACAAAATCATTTTTACAGAATAAGTAATTATATCTAACATCCTTTTATATAACACTTTCACAATCACAAACACACCAGAGTAGTAAAAGAGCTGGCAGTGAAAATGTTCGGGCATGTCCTACCTGTAGAGTGTCGTTCAGGTCGTACAGCGAGATGGGTCCCAGATGATCAGCACAGAAGTCAGCTCCGAGCGCCTCCTGCTCCACAGCGAGGTCTTCCCCGACTTGCAGAGAGGGTCGCAGACTTGGGGCGTGGGCATATCCAGATGTGACAACTGTGGGGGCGCTGTCAACAAGAGGGTGATTTAGATATAGGTTTGTTTATCATATAATACTTAAAGTTGACTTAACTGGATATAAAATGTCACACGTTTAGAACTTAATACAGAGATTGCTTCTGAGTAAGATAGCCACAAATTATAGCAGTCCTAGATGAAATAAAAAAGCATAGATACATTCTGCCATGCTTATATCAGACATTGACTAGCAAACTACAAGCTAACAAAATGATTTATGAGCAGAGGACCAGCCATGATGCTGTGCCTGCACCAGTCTTGATGCTCTTAGTTTCAATGGACTTTCACAAAAGCTTTCTAATTCTGAATTTGCCCACCATTTATACATAGGAAGATAACACTTGCAATAAAAATGGGAACTTTTAAATCAGCCACAATGCCTACCTCGAAGGCCCTTGAAGCCCCACACTTACCTGTCTCCAGCGGGTGCAGAGACGTCCCGCAGTGCCAAGGCGTACGGATTCCTAACCCCAATGCCGACTGCGTACACAAACTTGTTCTCTCGGAGATGGTAACCTCTGCGCTGCTTCACCACGTGAGTCAGGATGTTTTTGAGCTGTGTCTGAGAAGATTTAGAAGAGGCGAGCCATTGCAATAGTTATAATTATATAGAGTTTGGATATTAAGGTAGTTTTCAGCAATCATCAGATTTTGAGTAGGCTTAAAGTGAAAACTTGTCAAAAAAAGATTGCAATGTAAGGAATGAGAGCCCTTGATTTATAGCACCGAATTGCCTTGCCACCCGAAATAAAATTATTGTTTATATCACTAGACCACTAAAGAGAAGATTCATAGGCAGTGCAAACTGGTAATCAGCAAATGTAAGAGGAATAAGAGATGCTGGCTGTTGGTTAGTTTCTATATGTCCCACGTCTGCAGCTAGATTATAAGGCAGACTTGTCCCAAGATTAATGTCTGACAATTTACATGCTGCCACACAGAGACAGCATAGGGATACTTCTGTCAAACCAGTTATATTATACTGACACCAATCAACCAAAAGAATCCCCAAAATTAAAAAAAAAAGCCTAATCATGATACTCAACAGAAAACCTCCGAATAGACGCCAGAGGTTCTGTCAATTGAGCCAGCTCATAATCTCTCTCCCTCTCCTTATCAACAGTTTAATAAAGTGCAAATCAGGGAATCTGAGTTCCACCAAAAATCATGGCCGTGTTAACAGGGATAGAATTAGCTCAATGTAAAGGAGTCAACAGGGATAGAATTACCTCAATGTAAAGGAGTCAACAGGGATAGAATTACCTCAATGTAAAGGAGTTAACAGGGATAGAATTACCTCAATGTAAAGGAGTTAACAGGGATAGAATTACCTCAATGTAAAGGAGTTAACAGGGATAGAATTACCTCAATGTAAAGGAGTTAACAGGGATAGAATTAGCTCAATGTAAAGGAGTCAACAGGGATAGAATTACCTCAATGTAAAGGAGTTAACAGGGATAGAATTACCTCAATGTAAAGGAGTCAACAGGGATAGAATTACCTCAATGTAAAGGAGTCAACAGGGATAGAATTACCTCAATGTAAAAGAGTTAACAGGGATAGAATTACCTCAATGTAAAAGAGTTAACAGGGATAGAATTACCTCAATGGCGGCCATGAGGAGCTTGACCGCGGTGTCCTGTACGTCAGCCAGGCCTGTCTCCCAGGCACACACCAGCATGCGCCCGTGGACCATCGCTAGATCAGGCATGAGCCCCTCCCTCGACACAAACCCTGGATGGAAGCAAGGGATGGAGGAGGGTGAACTTAACGTGAAAAATGGAGCAGTAACCCAATCGTTGAAGGTAAAGAATGTGTTTTAAGCACTGCGTTTACACACGATTTTCCAATGATAAGTTTATGAGATGGTGTTTATTTGCATACAAATATGACAAAACTGCAGCCAATTTTATGGCATATCTAACCGGAGGTCAGGGCTAAGGAGTCAAAATAAAATTAAAGAATAGATAAATGACTATATTGCAGAAACACTAAGACAACATAAGATTGGGGTAGAACAAGGAAGAAAAAAGGTCTCCCTGAATTTTGCAAACAGTAAAATGCGGTACACAGTTCAAATAAAAAAGCTGCTTTGTCTTGGGTTTGATGGACTTTCATTGATGAAGTTTACGTCCCTTGAAATGCTAGAGTAATGGAGCGTTTCTTGAAATAATAAATTTGTTGAACATTTACTGCCATTGAGTACAACAAACAAGTCTTAAATTCCTACTAGTTTTAGGTTGAAAATTGGGTCGGAAAAGTCTTGATTGCCAAAATTGTCGGAAAATTTACAGGTCTGCCTATAGAGGATTTCCAAAACAGAGTAAACTGGCCTTGAGGAGGAATTATATTTAATCAGCCAAAAGAGGGAAGATTCTTAGGCCTGATTTAGTTACTTATGCATTTTATCAACTTGAGTGCAAAATTAACCTGATCTACGACATTTTGCAGTTTTTGAAGATGAAGACCAAATTGCAGTAAGAAACAAACCAAAAAAATAGCAGATGACTAACCTAGTGGAGTGGGACAGGCCCCTTCTTCCAAAGCCTTGCCAGTAATTTGTGGCACATGGTCCAAAATTGAAGCTGGTACAAAACGTTGCTGAAAACGATGAGCATAAAAAAATGACATTCAGCATGGGATAAGCTGTACAAACTGATTGTATGGGAACACTGTCTTGGACATGCAGATAGTCTAAAAGTATATTTTCCCAAGTTCATAATAAATATTCACTGCAGGTTAAAAAGAAGGGTAATTGGTGTATGGAAAACTGATTATGTTATGCAGGGTTTATCTTAAGTTCAGTCCCCTTACGGTTCACATCTCTTCATACTGTGTGTAACTATTCATAGACATGGCCTTCCTCTCCACCCCCCCAAGCCCAGCATAATGAGGAAAAAAAACGTCAGATCATAGATCACATGACCACACGGTACCTGCAGGTTGGCTCGGCCTCCAGGAGGCCTGCGCTTCACCTTTCCAGGTTTGGACATTTTTGAGCTTCCACTTTCTTTCAAAGCTGGAGTGATGAAAGAGAACAAGAAATCACACAAGTATAAAATACTATAATATTATGAATTGAAAATCAAAATTGTTATCGAAGCATATACAAAGCTTACGTATATGAATCAAACCTAGCTATTTTCCTTTACATATTAATCTATCATGATTTGTTACCATTATACTAATTGAACATGTGAATAAAAAAAACCTTTAATATAAATCTATTGTTATGCACCTTATAATATTAAAATAGAAAATTGACCATCCTGTGACAAAATTATATCAATTTTCTTCATGATTTTTTCATTAGGAATTAAGTTTATAAATAACTTACATCCTGAAGCGACAACTATAAAAAGCATTGGCTCATGAGATAAACGTTTTTTAATCGGAATAAATTATTTCCTAATCTAGACCTGAAAACTGAGATACGTTAGTATAAATCTACATAGGAAGCTCTTTGAACACTTGCCCAGGTGTGTAAGTACTACTTTATAAAACAAAATTTTGTGTTTTGATTAGATGTTAGTGAATGTTTTAGAACCAAAGGAAATTAAAAATTGCAAGTTTTCGTATAATTTTTTTGAAACAAAAATGGTCAGTCTGATGTGACTGCAGGTGTCGCGTTTCAAGTATGTTTTATCATGTTGATATCTAAATCGTCTCGTGGACTAGGTGTTTGAGAAGGTTAAAACTAGGTTATTACAAAGCCTAATACTCTAATCTAAGCTTAGAAAGAATGTTTCATAGCCAAAAATCTTTCCAAAAGTTAAGGTGTCACACAGTGATACTAAAGATCTATATTTGGTTTGGAAGAATAACTATCCAAACAAGCAGGAGAGCAGTTCTGCACATAGGATTATTTACTTTCACTTTCTCGTTGGACTTGTGCAAGAAAAAGTAGGCTTTATGGAGGTGCCATGCTTATTTCACATGTCACATCAGACTACATCTAGATCACGTCAGACACTTGAATTGGGATTTTGATATATTTTTATGTGTTTCAATGATTACTAACTTGTGTTAACTGAGATTTAGATGTGTTATATAAGTCATAGTTAAATCCTTTGAAGTGCTTTGGAATTTGGCGTTCAGAATAAGCGAACTGATGGTTCGTGACAAGATGCCCATATGTTCAAGAGTCACATCACAAAAAAATCTGATAAAATGCACTGCATGTATATCATTAGCAAATAAACAACTTAATTTTTTTTAAAATATTAGATAAGATTTTGTTTAAGTTTTTTCTTAAAATATCCCTTTAAAAATTGTTTCCTGGTTGTCTGAGGTTACATTCGATGTGTCTTAAGCTGTATGTTTAATCAGTTACTAAGTTTCTTAAAATGAAATAGGTGCGATATTTTTTATGCCTCCACATTTGTTTCTAGATTTTGCTTTAATAATTAATAATAATATAGCAGATAGTTTAAAAAATTGGGTATTTTTTTGTTGTTGTAATTGTGCTTTAAAGTGTCTGATGTGATGTTGGGCAAGGTGTCATATCAGACACTTATTTGTTTAATTATCTGGACCTATAGATAGCATCTATCTGGATTGTTAATAAGTTTAAAATGTTAATTATTACTGCCAAAACCGTTATTACAAGATTGTGACAGTTGATTCTAGGTTTGTGGGAAAAAGAGAAAAGATTTTATACAGAAATGTCTGATGTGACATGTCACACTTTAACTTTGTGAAATTGCAGTAACAAAATTACACTTTTGACTTTCAAATTTTCTTACTTACATAAAGCATCAAGAGCTAGATAAATGTGTATTGTTTTATTTATAGATTTATGTCAATAAGATTTTTAGCAATTAACATAATTATGTGTCATGTCACATCAGACATTTCTCCAGGTCATCATTTAAAATGCTTTTTTTCAAGAAAAGATGCTATACTATGTTCCCAACCATAAAAAACATTAACTGAAGTCCTAATCTTCAGGCAACAAAGCAATTAAAAATTGATTTATGCATTTATAAAATTTAGACCTTCTTCTGGCGAATTTTGACCTTTGCTCATTTATAACCTGGCACCATTTAAAATTTTTCTGTTCATGCTAAGATTTTATCATTATGACAGACCTTGCAAAAGTAGAAACAAAAGTCAGCTCACACAAAGAAATATAACTAATTGGTCAGTTTACATGTTGGCTGCATAAAATAAATATCTATAATCTACCACAGTTTTACAAAGTTCATTATCTGGTGAGAAAACTTGAAAAGAGATGGAGAAATAAACTGCAAAATGCAGATGACAAACAGATTACGAATAAAAATACTCACAACTTGAAGATGAAGTAAGGCTGCATTTAGCCATCAATGCCAACAGGAATTCATTGTGCAAATGGACTGAAGGGGAAAAAATGTACATTTTTACTAAGAATGTAAACAACACATTTTAGAATTAAAAAAACTTATTTTCACTGTTTGTATACAGACATAAAAGTTGGACTTATCATAACCATTCTTTTGGTTAAACGCAAAATGTAATGGTAGAACTAGAAAAGAACCATGCAAGTACTATCCCAAGAAATCATTGCAACACCTCCGTCCAATATTTATGGTATTTTTCACTGACAGAAAGCCCTTCATGTTCATGTTATGTAGATTATTAAACTAACAAATGCATATTTTCTGCTATGAAAGTACAATCAGCAAAAATGTATTTATTTGTCTTTTAGCTTTTTAGGAAACATTAAGGAACATTACCAGTATCACTTTGCATCAAGTTCCTTGCTTGGTAATCAAACTCTTCCTTATTTAACTGAAACAAGCAAAAGATTTAACAAATTCAAGTCTTGGAATGAAATTGACATCAGTGATCAGAAACAATGAAAAATAATATATGCAGTTGTTAATGAACGAAGATATCATTAATCATTCAATGTAAAAATTATCCATAAAATTAACAGGTAGAGTTTCACAAATGAAAAGGATGGTTTTACTTCACAAACCCTCTATAGTTAAAATAATCTTATAACCTTCCCTACATAAAAAGAAGTTTTAATATGAGTGTTCTGATTGCAGAATGCAGTCAGTCTAAAACAAATATTGATTCACATTATATAACTAGGAAAGTAGAATTTATATGATTGTTTTTGAATGTTTAACACTGATCATTGCATACACATAATTATGGATGTAAATGATAAATTTATCCAATTCTTTGAATCAATATTTTTTTTATAACCAGCAGCCACTTTTCACTTTTGGATGTATAAATCACAAACCTTTCTTCTGAACCAAGAATTCAGGTTTTGCAAGTACCTGTGGATGAAATTTGAAAATAAAAAAGAAGAAATCAATATTGGCCGCAAGTAACAATACTATTTCCAACTTAAGAAAGGCTAAATTTATCTAGTAAACATGGATCAATCAAATTTCGTCTGACATATGGCAGGTTTCACAAAATGGCGCTTCTCTTGGTCATAGAACTTAAACGTGATTTTTTAAACACAAAATTCCTTTAAAAGTTAATGTTTGTTTATTTTCATATTGTTCTTGTTTCAATTAAGCTGTAAAAGCAACCATGTGTTTCTGGGTTGATGTTTTCTATTTTATCTTTAATTTTTTTTCAGCGTCTGTCGTCTTTTTTTCAGATAAACTAGATCCCACTTTTTGCCCACTTGCACCAATGTGCTTTATTATCCTTCAAAATGCAACATTCCTTCACAGCATTGATAGAAATGCACTGTAAGAGTATGCTGGACTGTATTTGTTGAAGTTTTTGAGTTGTTGGTAGCCATTTAAGTCTTACACAGCAGTTTTTATATTAGGTAGACGTCTATCGACTTGTTCTGCTGAATCTAAGCCTAGATCTAAATCCCAATCTTTATGTTATCTTCCTAATGGCTGACTTGATTTGTATTATGCCAGTAGGAGAAGCCCGCTTTCAAGCAAAACAAACCAAAACTTCGATAATTACGGTCGATTTTCTCACAATTAAGGTAAAAAAGCAATTTTTATGGCCTGTGGATCTGACACAAAAAGACCATAGCTGTTTTCAAATCATTCCTCTTAGTCTTATTCGAAATCTATTCCGTTTTAGAAGCCAAAATGCTGCAATAAAATATTCATCATTTGGCCAAGATTCATATTGCCGGTTTGGATTTTGCTCTGATGGGGCAAGTTAAAAGTCAAAATAGTTTTTAGCCTGTGCACCTGAAAATAAGGCGACATACTTTGTTCTAGATCTACAAATGGTAGACTCGGTATACCACAATTTTAAGCTGATTTAGCCTCGATTTCCATCAATATCAGCACTTAATTTATTTGATATGTTTATTTAGGGCTGGAATGCATTTGCAAAAAAAAATAAAAAATTTGGTCTTGATGTAGTAGACATCGAAGACAAAGTAAACTTTTAAGAACAAGTCCAGATGGTGATTGATAAAGTCCCAAAGAGAAATAAAATATTGTTGGGAGACCTGAATACTAAAATAGGCACAGACAACACAAACAAGGAGCACAACATATGGGAGTCCAGGGCACCGGAGAACACTACGAGAATGGAATACTTCACTGAGTTTTGCTCCTTTGATGATTTCCCGCACAAGACTATTCATGACACGACATGAATTTACCCCCCCCCCCCCACCTTCCCTCGACGGCAAAACAGAAAATCTAATAGACCACATCACAATCGACTAAACATCAGATCACCACCATGGTTGTTGCAGTATAAGGCTAAACCAAACTTGTAAACAAGAAACTCATGCATCAATCACACTAAGAGTAAGACTAGATAGACCTAGATGTCTTATTTGCTTTTCTGGAGATGATTTGACAACAGCAAGGGGAGTTGCATTGTCTTTTTTTTATCAAGCTCCGTCCGAGCAAGGGAAGTAGAATTGTTTTTCTTTATCAAGCATGTCCGCTTGACAGACGCTTTATAATTCAGTTATCAATGTATCAGTTCAAAGTAGCTTTGATTTGATGTGTAAACCCAAGCGACATCACTTTAACCTGTCTTTCATCCCAGAACACTATTTATCAACCCATGTTCCCATCAATGAATTGCGTCGTGTTTTATCTGTGTTACCAGCGCTTCACAGTAAATATGCTTTCTACAGCCTATCCACTATCGTGTGTTCCCATCATTGTAACGTAGTTGCGAGTTGTCTATTTTCGAAGTGAGAGCTGCAGCGCATTTTGTTGTGAGGAAGTTTGTCTAGCAAAATGTGTTGCACCTAGATCTACCATCGGCCTAAAAGTTTACACTTCGACTAGACTCTAGATTCTATTATTTCTACTTTTCTAGAAGTCTAAACTGTAACAATGCTGTTAGATGTAGAACCTTATAATACTTATCAGATTAAAAGAGACCCGTGCCAATTAAATGCCGATGCGCATTATTCAATTCGATATCTAAATGATTTGCCATAATTGGGTTATCATTATCTTTTAAAATTTACAATCGAGATACAACTTACAAGCTCATAGAGTCGCCTAGAGCATCGGCTAAATTTTTTCTTGCAATATTCAACTCTGAAGATGACGCCATTTTTCTTGTTTTGATAAACCTCCTACTTTTTTTGTTTTCAATATAAAAGAACGACTCAGACAAAACATGAAAGATGTCAATCTTTTGTTTCACCTCTGCATCCGAAGTTATAACATTATCTTGTTCTGACGAGTCTCCTGCAAATAGAGCAAGATAAAAAGACACGTTAACATACGTAGTTAAATTTTAGGAACATGACTTTCAAAAAACAATGCGAAAGAGTGAGAGAGAGAGAGAGAGAGAGAGAGAGAGAGAGAGAGAGAGAGAGAGAGAGAGAGAGAGAGAGATTTAGAATAGCAGATCACTGGTAAACAAAAAAGGCATGTACATAGAGAGATGCACAGACGCAACGCAGTCAGAATGTGCTAGAGAGTGTCTCTGTGTGTGTGTGTGTGGGGGGGGGGGAGATATAATAGAGAGAATTTACCATTGAAGGTCATATATAGGCATAGACATAGAGAAACGCACATAGGCCTAAGTACGGTAGTCAAAATAATTATAGTCATATAATTATATATAGGCCTATAATTATATATATATAGTGTGTGTGTGTGTTGGTGGGTACAGGGTATCAAGCATTGGCTATTGTTTTGTTTTGTTTCTGTTTCTGCCTTCTGTAATCTAATTCATTCACCTTTTTTGTATATTTTGTATTCTTTAAAATGGTCGAAACGAAGCACTATTACGAAGCAGGATTTTTAAACAGCCATTTTTAAGTTTTCGCATGGATTTATTTATAATTTATAATTTATAAAAAACAAAACAAAAAAAAAACGTGGTATTCATCTTCTTCCTCTTAGTTACATACTGGACACATTTGCAGTGTGATTTCTTGTGAATATCTGAATTTATGACAATTTATCTCTGATACATTAAGTCAAAATCTTACTAAAACAATTTTTAAGTTTGATGGAAACCAATTACTCAACAGGTATGTTTCAATACTGGTCCAGGATTTAACTGAAGAATAAAATACCGTACTTTTACTCTCGGATAATTTGGCAGACCAAGTTTGTTTAAACACGTTGCAAGTCTTATTTTAAAAACACCGCAGACAGAATTTCATTTCCGACACATTCAAACATCCAGACATGACCAAATCCATTTGAACATAGCATATTTTTCATGTTATCAGGTACCCAAGATTTTACTTTCATTTGATTCATTTTTTAAGCAATTATAGGCTTGTTTGGGTACCAGGCATTTTTAGAAGTCTCAATCAATATTTTAAGCAACGCATTTTAAAATTAATGTGCAGTAGAAACCTAGCTGTCTGACCTGTCTCTACATAGAGAGTAGTATTAGAGCAATGAACCGATAGATTTAAAAAGCATTTCATTGTAGTAGTATGAACTTGTTCTATTTCTATGTACTCACGATTACCCCCATAGCTCACTGGCTGTATTTTAGAATCAAATAGTTTAAAAAGTCTTTTTAGAACCTGACATGTTAAAGCTCCCAAGCATTAATTTTGTCAAGTCATAACTTATTTGTTTGGCCTTACTTATTATCATTGAAGTTAAACTCGTGAAGCTCAAACAAGAAGTAAATTCTACTCCCAGATATCTGTATAAGTTAACAATTTCAAGAGGTGAATTTCCCAATACTCGGTTTTCATGTTTAATTAAGAAGCCTCTTTTTCTGAAAACCGCTATTTTGGTTTTATCGATATTAACAGAGAGTCCTTTTTTTGAAGTCTGATTGCATAGTATATCAAGCTTTCTACAGAGTCAGGAACAAGCAATGAGTTGAGTTGGTTTAACGTTCAACATCAGCACTTTATAGGCTATAAAGTAACAAACAATGCGTCATTGGCAAATAATAGATGGTGAATAACCTGTCTATCAGGTAGAAACTGGATACCATGCTTGCCTTTTCTGTTAATATTGTGTGACAATTCTGTAACAAATTTACAGAAAAGTAGTGGACTGAGAAGACATCCTTGTCTAACGCCAACAGGGCAGTCATAATATTCTGATAGATTAAAGTTATTTCGTACTGCTGATAAAACTTGATTGTATATTCCTATAATAGCATTTAAGAGTTTTCCCGTAACACCGTTTCGATTAAAAATGTTGAAAAGTGCTTTTCTAGTGATAGAGTCAAAACATAAATTACTGTAATCAAGAAATGCGACATATAGTTTTCTGACTTTCGCAAACGGTTTCTTTATCATGGCATAGAGGTAAATATATGCTGCTTGTTCTTTAATATTATTTAACGCTGTGAAAAAAGATGTAAGTCTTTTATTAATGATACAAGTGTATATCAAATACTAAAGAAGTCAACGATATAGGTCTATAGTTATTGCATGTGTTTATATCGCCTTTCTTATGTATAGTTTTAGTCCAATTTGTGGGGAAATTACCTGTGTCAAAGATTTTTGTGAAAATTTGGTTTCCCCCCGGAGGGAGTTAAGCCATTTTATAGCGGCGCTTACTTCGAATTCCTCTATGTCTTTGTTAAGGTCTTCAATATGCGTCCCTGCATCTAAAAGTTGGAACCTCCAAGCAGAGAGAGAGAGAGAGAGAGAGAGAGAGAGAGAGAGAGAGAGAGAGAGAGAGAGAGAGAGACTTTGTTTTTATCTTGGAAGCTACATTGGATGCATACCGTCATTTTTACTTTGATTTTGATGCCAGATTCCATTGCATTTGAAGGACAAGTTCCGTATTTTTGTGTGTTATAAATCAATTTGAAATTGAAATTGCTCAAATCCAAAAAAAAAAAAATAGGACTGAAAAAAAGCAAAGGGTCTGGGGGACGCAGTCTCTAATAAAAAATTATTGAGGAAAAAAAGGTAAAAATTGCGTTTTCAATCTTTGGGGAAAACCCCCCAACAATATTTCACATACAAATAAAAATAAAAGTCAAGGTCATTTGAAGGTCAAGAATATATTTGCGGTGAAATTCAATGTCAAATTCGTTCATAATACACAAAAGTTCATAAAAAAACAACATTAACTTGTCCATTAGACGCGATGGGCACTGTGATCTATAAATGTAAGGTCTACTGCTAGACCAAGATCTAGATTTAGATTTGCTTGGAGGCGCGGCACTATCTTCTTCCCAGTAGGTCTGCTTATGTTTGTAGGCCTAGGCCCTACATCTCCACCCAACTGATAGCATTCCCTTAACGTTTAGCTATTCTCAGGCACTTCACAAAATGTAACATTGAGGTATTTATGTTCAGTAGATTTCATACTACATGTACCAAAAAAAAAAAATAGGCAGGCCAATTGCTTTTCAGTTTCAATTTTAACTCTCATTTGAATACAGTGGAAACAAAATAATATTAGTCAGCACTCAGCAGTCAAGGGGTTAAATGCTTTTTGCTATGAATTTGTTACATGATTGTCTGCTGTTGAAATCGAAAATGTATTTCATGTCAACTTTTGGAATTAGCCTATAGCTCCCTTAAAATGGAACTATTTTCTATAATCCAAGGGCATTAACTCAATTTTTACATTGCTCTGACTTGGTACCTTTTACTTCAACAAGTGTCCTAACCCTCTTCTATCCACCCCCTCCCCACAAACACACACACACACACACAGGCTACAAATAAATATACAAAAAACTGCACAAAGAGCAATAATTATAGTTCCCTCTTGTTGTTTTGTTTACGGATACTCTTCATGGGTTGTGTCCCTTGCAATGGTTAAGTTTTTTTTAAAGTTTTGTCGTGTGGATGTCTCCAGCTTAAAAAAAACAAGCCATGCCTAAACTCATATCTTCTCAATAGAGATTTTTTTTTAAAAATATAATGCACCGTGTATGAATTGTAATGATAAAAAATTATTCAAACTTGGATGGTCTCCGCGATTTCTTACACTGACTGTTGCAACATCTGCACTGCAGCCAGAAGAGACAGGTGAACACAGCGGCGATATTCAGGTGAATGTTTGACCATATCATAGAATCAACAACAAAATATCATTTCCAACACATTATTTCACGGTGGGGTCGGTACCGGCTGTTGACGCAATTCATGGTAGTTGTGATTCGATATCAAATTGTGATTATGTATACCTTGCCTGTAGAGCTTACTGAAGAGGGGTCGCCAGTAGATCAGTCGGTAGTGCTCTGAACTAACAGGCATTATGATCTGCCGTTCGAATCTCAGATGGTGCCTCCGTATCCGTAAGAAATCCTTCAGATACACATATCTGATAAAGCTCGGCATGTTTTTACATTTATATTTGATCATAGATATAATAACTTTTGACATTGTTATCTATTTCAAAGCTTTACTATAACTGGATTCATCTTAACCACGTTAATGTTTGAAGAACTTTGCAATCATAGAATTAAAAAGGCAAAGACTTATACATAACATAACTATTGAAAAAAGGAAAAACATCAACAACAACAACAAAAACAAAACACAAAAAAGGCGTCGACGTTTCATTCATATTTTATTATCTGTTCAAATGTATATCAGCAGTTTTCAAAATTTCTCCAATCCAGCATACATAATTATGCGCCAATCATAAGTAGTAGACATGTGCACATGTTTGTAATGAAACATAAAGATCTACAAAACTAAGACCCAAATGTGGACTGAGCGAGTACTTGGACTTAAAGCACTGTGAACCCTCACTCTACCAGCATTACCTTCTCATAACAACTCTCTGCACGATACTCAGTAACCCCCGTGGTCCTGTCTCTCAGAGCCAGCTAGAGAGACCAGCTACTAATTACAATGCTAAAATTAACAACAACAATAACAACAACAACAACAACAACAACAACAACAACAACAACAACAACAACAACAACAACAACAATAACAACAACAACAAAATAAATAAATAAATATAAAATCAAAAAACAAAATCAAGACATTAAAAAAACAAAACAAAAAACATTTAGTCCAGCTCAACTGGTGGGTGTAATTCTGGGATTAATCTATAAAAAAGAAAATTGATACAAATTATAATTGTAATCACCTATCAAACGAAGATAGAAATTATATATAATGCAACTGTTTTTACGATTAAGATCATAGCACAACAAAATCATCGTACAGTGTATTAACATCGTGTCAACATTATTATAGTTATCTTCAAATAGAACGAGGTAGGAAGAGGCAGGCAAAAGGCTATCGAACTGTCCAAAGTGGTAGAGCGTTGATCTCACAATCGAGAGGTATAATGGTCGAAACCTACGATCTGTCAAAAACGTATGTATCCGATTTTGTCACGTAATGTTTTCGTCAGAAACACTATAATGTGACCGCTGAGACAGAAATCATGGTATCTACGCACTGTGTTCACGCGGTTTCACGTAAACTTTGATTGTCAAACGTTAGTCTTGGAACTGGTTCACAATAATTATAGTCTATTTTAGGGTTGACGTTGGTAGCTGCCAACAAAAACCAAACAAATAAAGAAACAAGAGAAACAAAAAGGTTTGAAGATTCGTCCTACAACAGCGAGAAAACTCAGGTTTCAACTGAACAAGATATAACATAATTAGTACAACCGACATGTGGCTCTAAAGTGAGCCTTTGTAGCGCCTCATAACTCAATAGACAGTGCTGTTGTCTGAGGAGTTTTATGTCCAAGGTTCGAATCTCAGTGACAAATCCCTTCTCCAGCTGGGAATTCTTCAGAAATCACAATACATGTAAAAATGATCAAAATATTTACAACCTTTTCTTAAACAGTTTAAGGCAATGCATGGCACCTTTTAGGCAAGAACGATAATACACACGACTTTCATACCTTTGGTATTGTTAAAAAAGATAACACAATATAACCAACATTTCGAAGAAAAAGAAAAATTCTCCATATCTTTTTACGCCTCTTAGAAACATTGCTGCAAGGAAATAAAGGACATGCATGTACTAGGAATTTGTTAAACATTTTCAAACAAACATTGTTTCTTGTTACATACACCATGAATGCAATAAAACAAATTCCACTGAGTAAGTGAGTGAGTGAGTGAGTGAGTGAGTGAGTGAGAGAGCGAGAGAGAGAGAGAGAGAGAGAGAGAGAGAGAGAGAGAGAGAGAGAGAGAAAGAGAGAGAGAGAGAGAGAGAGAGAGAGAGAGAGAGAGAGAGAGAGAGAGAGAGAGAGAGAGAAAGAGAGAATATTTTTTTTTCTGGAACTATGATTTCAGATGTATGCGAGTCAAAAAAATTAGTATGGGAACTACATCCAAGACCATACAGACATAATTAATTGCTGAAGGGCTAGAATGTCGAAATTGAGAGAAGAATTTGCACATCCGTACTTTTTTTTTAGTTAAACATTTCTATTTTTTAAACAAACAATTGCAAATATTAGAAACAGTTCGCAGTAGCCCAAACAAGTCCATGATGGTCAATGCATCATAGTTTCTGACCCACACCGACCACTGTGGCTAGGTCTAAATCTAGTTTGGACTACATGAGAACTGTAAGGCACTACCACGTCGACTGACGTTGTTTTCACTAACTCTTGTGCTGATTCCCTTCCTCGATGGGTTCGCCTATGGCAGGATGTTCCCTCCTTGTCGCGGCCAAGACGAATCTTGGGGAGGCACCTCCACGATCATCGACTGCTCCATCAAATGATCATTTTGTGAGCTATCGGCTTCTGAAGGACTATGGTTCTGTCCAACGCTTGCGATTCTATCTGCATTCAAAGTTTGGGTTGCGTTTGTTTGGTTCTGTCCAATGCTTGCGATTCTATCTTCATTCAGAGTTTGGGTTGCGTTTGCTGAGGAAATCAAAGGAAACGAGTGGGATAATTAATGACGAGTTGGTGAGTTTGACGGCATTTAAAGCAGAAAAAGATGAACGAAGATGATCAAAGGGTAACATACGATGGTGTACTTTATTTGCAAGGATCAAATGGTTTCATACAAAACAAAACCTTGGTTTTTAACATACCTCTAGCGATTGAATGAAGTAATATTTGTTTTTGCGCAGCCATTTTTAGCACAGGATAAAACCCTGATCAATACACGGTATTTCCAAGGCGATTCTAGACAACTGGATTCGATTGGTGATTCATGGGCTTCAAATCTGGGACACGCAATGAGGCGGAACGCTCAATCTAGATGGCAGTGCTAACGAGCAAATCAATACGCCGCGGCGAGACTCACAACCAATGGATGCCTCGAGGCTGCACGGGGAGGCTGGCGTCAGCAGAGCCCTGTGCCCCTCTTTGATCCCCCTAACAATGTACGGTCTAGCGAGTCCTAAATCTTTGAACCATTGTTTTTTCAGAAACATGTCTTTAGACGATTGTTTTCATAGGGTTGGGGACCTTTGATCAAGTCTGAATTGTTCTACAATTTAAAAGAAGGTTAAACTGTCGATACATCTAGGTTTGTCGTAACAACCTAATTATTATTTGAATCATTATCGTATTCTAGAAAATGACCGCAGTTCTTTCTTGATTCGGTTGAGAAGAGTAAAAAACTATTGATTTTGATGAAATGATTCTGTACTTCTATATTAAGATTAATGTCATAAACACAACTCAGACCAAATTTTACTATATAGAATGCCTACGGATGATACCAAAACAAAAGAAAGAAACAAAAAGAAAAAATATCAGAGAGAAAATATGAGAGTTATGATATAGGGGTAAATTGAAGCAAATGAAAAAAGAACATGTCTGTAAGAAACGTAGAGGAGGAGGAGGAGAGAAAGAGAGAGAGAGAACGAGAGAGAGAGAGAGAGAGAGAGAGAGAGAGAGAGAGAGAGAGAGAGAGAGAGAGATAGAGAGAGAGGGGAGAGAGAGAGAGAGAGAGAGAGAGAGAGAGAGAGAGAGAGAGAGAGAGAGAGAGAGAGAGAGAGAGAGACATGTATGTTACAGGTTTTATGTCTAATTACCTGTAAGTGGCTCTGTAGCCTGTGTGGACCCAGGCACGGAGTAAGGGGCTCCTGTCGTGGCCTGTCTAGCCCAGAACTCACACTGGTCTTGCCTGAACTTCTGCCCACTGTGCAGACCCTGGGAGTCGATGATGGCGTACGCCCCCTCACCTGGCGTGTACACGGGCCAGCTATGACGGTCACCCGGGCTGGTGGGGGACCTAGGAACAACAGAAACTTTTGTTTAAAAAAGTTTGAAAGCCATGTCATGAAATTCACGGTTCTTTGTGAGGGGTTAATGTGGAAAAAAAACTATTACATAAATATGTTTTAAAGGGAAAAGAAAAAGGGAATTAAAAAAAGAAAAAAATATATTATAAAAAATGTAAACTCAAAAAGTAGTGTAATGTTAGTTGGTTGGTTTGTAGTAGTTTTTTTAACACATCGTTAGTGACTATCTCGTGGTTAGGTCTCAATGCTGATGCATGTCATTTTTTGCAACTTCTAAACAGCGACAAAAAAACAAACATTTCTTCTGTTTCGCTGTGAAACTAAACAGGCTGATCAAAAGTTTGTCTTAGACGCCATGTGCTATACTCATAAGGCAATCTGTCTGCCTCTCTTCCCCTCTATTTCTGAATGTCTATCTCTCTCACTCTCTGTCTGTTTGTATTTCTGTCTGTCTGTCTCCCGACTTCCTGTATTTGTTGTTTACTACATAATATATTTATACATTTCTACTATTCTCACTACTTACATTTTTTGCCAATCTTTATGTTCGCCCTCTTAAAGATAAGAGCTATCACGAGAGCTGAAAGTACAGATAGTATATCCTCTCTAATGTTCCAGGGCGACACACTGTCTTAGTGGAATGTAATTATTTTTTGGTGATAACATGACCCAGTTGATGTTTTTCTTCTTCCATTATCAATAAAAGGATGCATTGTGAACTTGAGGCTATTCCGCAAAAAAGCTAGCCAAGTTAGGAAATAAGAGCGATAGAGAGAGAGAGATGGAGAGAGAGAGAGAGAGAGAGAGAGATGGAGAGAGAGAGAGAGAGAGAGAGAGAGAGAGAGATAGAGAGATAGATAGATAGATAGAGGGGTGGAAAGATAAAAGATAAAAGGACTCACCCAGTTTTGGCGAAGTTGGTCCACAAACTCATAACGTCAGCTGTGAGATTTTTCTCAGCTTGCGTGTTGTTGGAGCCATCTTTCAGGGGAATCCCAAAGACCAACTCTATTTCGTAACCGTGGGGAACACCCATCCAGTCGGGCCAGGGATTCGAACTGAAGTTTTCTTCAAAGCTGTACACGTACACTGTCCCGCCAAGCTTGGTGTACTCTTGGGCAAAGTCGACCACGGAACATTTGAACAAGTAATCTCCACTGGCGGCATCTACAATGTCCAATGGTTAATTTTTTTTAAAGTTTTGTCGTGTGGATGTCTCCAGCTTTAAAAAAACAAGCCATGCCTAAACTCATATCTTCTCAATAGAGATTTTTTTTTAAAAATATAATGCACCGTGTATGAATTGTAATGATAAAAAATATACTTGTATGCTGCTTTTGTTGATCTGACAGTGGCTTTTAATACATTCAGCTGCGACGGGCGGACTATAAAAAAAATATAATGCACCGTGTATGAATTGTAATGATAAAAACTAGACATGCCTAAACTGATATCTTCTCTTTTTATTTTTAAAAATATAATGCACCGTGTATGAATTGTAATGATAAAAAATTATTCAAACTTGGATGGTCTCCGCGATTTCTCACACTGACTGTTGCAACATCTGCACTTCAGCCAGAAGAGACAGGTGAACACAGCGGCGATATTCAGGTGAATGTTTGACCATATCATAGAATCAACAACAAAATATCATTTCCAACACATTATTTCACGGTGGGGTCGGTACCGGCTGTTGACGCAATTCATGGTAGTTGTGATTCGATATCAAATTGTGATTATGTATACCTTGCCTGTAGAGATTACTGAAGAGGGGCCGCCAGTAGATCAGTCGGTAGTGCTCTGAACTAACAGGCATTATGATCTGCCGTTCGAATCTCAGATGGTGCCTCCGTATCCGTATGATATCCTTCAGATACACATATCTGATAAAGCTTGTAATGTTAGTTGGTTGGTTTGTAGTAGTTTTTTTAACACATCGTTAGTGACTATCTCGTGGTTAGGTCTCAATGCTGATGCATGTCATTTTTTGCAACTTCTAAACAGCGACAAAAAAACAAACATTTCTTCTGTTTCGCTGTGAAACTAAACAGGCTGATCAAAAGTTTGTCTTAGACGCCATGTGCTATACTCATAAGGCAATCTGTCTGCCTCTCTTCCCCTCTATTTCTGAATGTCTATCTCTCTCACTCTCTGTCTGTTTGTATTTCTGTCTGTCTGTCTCCCGACTTCCTGTATTTGTTGTTTACTACATAATATATTTATACATTTCTACTATTCTCACTACTTACATTTTTTGCCAATCTTTATGTTCGCCCTCTTAAAGATAAGAGCTATCACGAGAGCTGAAAGTACAGATAGCATCTCCTCTCTAATGTTCCAGGGCGACACACTGTCTCAGTGGAATGTAATTATTTTTTGGTGATAACATGACCCAGTTGATGTTTTTCTTCTTCCATTATCAATAAAAGGATGCATTGTGAACTTGAGGCTATTCCGCAAAAAAGCTAGCCAAGTTATGAAATAAGAGCGATAGAGAGAGAGAGAGAGAGAGAGAGAGAGAGAGAGATAGAGAGATAGATAGATAGATAGAGGGGTGGAAAGATAAAAGATAAAAGGACTCACCCAGTTTTGGCGAAGTTGGTCCACAAACTCATAACGTCAGCTGTGAGATTTTTCTCAGCTTGCGTGTTGTTGGAGCCATCTTTCAGGGGAATCCCAAAGACCAACTCTATTTCGTAACCGTGGGGAACACCCATCCAGTCGGGCCAGGGATTCGAACTGAAGTTTTCTTCAAAGCTGTACAAGTACACTGTCCCGCCAAGCTTGGTGTACTCTTGGGCAAAGTCGACCACGGAACATTTGAACAAGTAATCTCCACTGGCGGCATCTACAATGTCCAGATAGCTGTTGTTCTCGTAAGAGGCGTAAAGATCTATAACTTCACTCTTGAGGGTTTTATTGTTTTTGGCAATTTTCAGCATTATGTTGTCGAATTCGGTGCTATTAAGTTGGCCATTGCGGTCTAGATTGCCTAGTTCTTGGAACGCGTAGATGTCGAAGTAGATCCCTTCATCTTTATTGACGCCGAGTATGACATTTGTGAGTTTGATGTCCCCATTGCGCATGAGCGTGGTCGGGTGAGAGATGAGGAAAGTCCCATCCACAACTGGTCCAAAAGTAACATCAAACCAACTCAGCCCATCGATATTCCATTGCTCATTGGTTATATTTTCAGGATCCGCCGCTTGAAGGCATGATAGGAGAGCCTCTTCGTCAATATTTGTGCTGGTTGAATCATCTAGACAGGACACCTTGGAACTCAGATCTAAGGCTCTAGACTTGGCTTTTGCGGAGTCCATCACTGCCCAGTAGGCGAGGGGGCTTGTACTCTGCATGATAGCATTTTTGAAGAGGTGCTTGGACAGTGGAGACATTAGGTGGAGGCCCACACTAGCCGCACCTGCGCTCTCTCCAAAGATCGTTATGTCATCAGGATGTCCACCCAAGTTTGCCGCATTATCTTTGACCCACTTGAGTGCCATCGCTTGGTCCATCAAGCCAGCATTGCCTGGTACGGCCCCATTGCCCAAGTACAAGAATCCAAGCGCGCCGACTCGGTAACCCATGGTTACCACAATGACGTCCTTCCTCACGGCCAACTGGCTCGCCTCATATACGTCCAGCGTGGCCGAACCAGAGTTGAAACTGCCCCCAAATATCCACACCATGATGCCCTTGTGGGCATTTCCAGAGCGAGTTTCCTCCCCGTCGCCGCTGCCCGCAGTGTAAGCCTCAGCGCCGGTGTCAGGGCGCCAGACGTTGATGTACAGACAGTCCTCGCTCCGGTTGGTGTTTGCGTTCCACATCTCCACGCCAGGGAACCTGTCAAACGCTACGTCCACGGATTGCCAGCAGGCGTACGGTTTCATGGTGCCGTCTAGAGGCGCGCTTCCCCAGTGCTCTGCCGGAAGCGGCTCCCTGAACCTGCGCTCACCAACCGGAGGTTTGGCGTACGGGATTCCATAGTAGACCTCAACCATGGACAGTCCGTCGCCCGCTGGTTTCTTTTCTCCGATAACATCGCCTAAGTTAGTGTTCAGAGTGACCCGGTTGTACGGGACGGAGGCTTCTGTGGCCGAGAGTGCCAGTAAGAGAACCCAAGAGATGACTGCACCAATCATTGTCAAGTATGAACTGTTGAGAGGCAGAGATTGGACATAGACTAAGTGGTTATAAGGCTAAAAGATATTCACAAAATGGTTTTGAATCTTCCGATGATACAGTTGTTTTTTAGTTTTTATAAATGTTGTGAGTTGAATAATAATGATAATTTCTCATATTTTGGCGAAATAGAGTGTTTTTTCTATTTTAAAAAATCCCTCTTCAATCCTCTTTGCCAACTTTTGTTTCAGAGAGCCTATAAACTTTACACTATTCTTTGTGTGGTAGGAAAGTCTTTGTCATGAAAGAAATGGGACAATGGAAATTAGAAACTGATCATCATAATTCCAGAAATAACGTGCGTACCTGTATGTTGAGCACTGTAAATAATTATTATTATTTTCGAAGATATGATGCACTCTATTTATACATTACTTCATGAAAATAAAAACAAAAAGCTTAACTCTTGATTTTCAAGTAAGAGGAGCAAAATAATGATGTGTAGACAACCAACAAACATAAAAACATAGCATTGATTTTTAGAAAAAACTGATAGAAAAACATTATCAGCAACTAAAAGAGGGAATAAATCTGAAAGATAACACAGAAGATTTTTTATATACATAGCACCTAAGAATAAAATGGTCATACCTGCAAAAGATCTCTAGAGTAAACTTTGGAGTTGTCAACTGAATCCTCAGCCTAGGACGTTGCCAGGAAAGTGATGCTAGGTACGCGAGCTGACACTGACAAAAGACGCGGATGACTGACGGATTTGATCCAATCACTGCGACTGCCGAGTCGCTACGCCTGCACTGCGCTTTATACAGTCAGTCTGGCCATGGCCACAGTGAGCGAGAAGCAAAGAGAGGGAAGATACATGGGGAGCGAGAGAGAGAGAGAGAGAGAGAGAGAGAGAGAGAGAGAGAGAGAGAGAGAGAGTGAGAGAGAGAGCAAGCGAGGCCTGGAACTGTGGATGAGAGAGGAGAGGAGACTCGCTCACGATACCAAGCAGACCCGCAAACAGGCCCAATTTTAATATTATTAGTATAGCTCTTTACATTGCAGCAGTATTGTTAACTGCCTTTTCTTCTTCTCCCAAGCCTGTACCAGTGTGTGCCCACCTTCCTATTTACCCGCTCCCTCCCCCCCCTCTCTCTATCTCTCTCTTTCTCTCTGCTCTATGTCTTTGTCATTCTATCTGTCTGTTTGTTTATCTTTCTCTCTCTCCCTCCCTCTCTCTTTCTCTCTCTCTCTATATCTATCTATCTATCTATCTATCTATCTATCTATCTATCTATCTATCTTTCTCTCTATTATCTCTCTCTCTCTACCTATCTATCTATCTATCTATCTATCTATCTATCTATCTATCTATCCATCTATCTATCTATCTATCTATCTATCTATCTATCTATCTATCTATCTATCTATCTATCTATCTATCTATCTATCTATCTATCTATCTATCTATCTATCTATCTATCTTTCTATATATCTATCTTTCTCAAAATCGAGATGTCATAACATTAATTTTGCCCTCTCCTTTGAAACAAACCCCTCGTTCTTCTGTTGTTATGTGTATGTATTAATTTCTATAGCTTCCATTCTCTTTTTTTTTCTACATAGCATTGATTTTTAGAAAAAACTGATAGAAAAACATTATCAGCAACTAAAAGAGGGAATAAATCTGAAAGATAACACAGAAGATTTTTTATATACATAGCACCTAAGAATAAAATGGTCATACCTGCAAAAGATCTCTAGAGTAAACTTTGGAGTTGTCAACTGAATCCTCAGCCTAGGACGTTGCCAGGAAAGTGATGCTAGGTACGCGAGCTGACACTGACGATTTGATGCGAATCACTGCGCTTTATACAGTCAGTCTGGCCATGGCCACAGTGAGCGAGAAGCAAAGAGAGGGAAGATACATGGGGAGCGAGAGAGAGAGAGAGAGAGAGAGAGAGAGAGAGAGAGAGAGAGAGAGAGAGTGAGAGAGAGAGAGAGCAAGCGAGGCCTGGAACTGTGGATGAGAGAGGAGAGGAGACTCGCTCACGATACCAAGCAGACCCGCAAACAGGCCCAATTTTAATATTATTAGTATAGCTCTTTACATTGCAGCAGTATTGCTAACTGCCTTTTCTTCTTCTCCCAAGCCTGTACCAGTGTGTGCCCACCTTCCTATTTACCCGCTCCCTTCCCCCCCCCTCTCTCTTTCTCTCTATCTCTCTCTGCTCTATGTCTTTGTCTGTCTTTCTTTCTGTCTGTTTGTCTATCTTTCTCTCTCTCCCCCCTCTCCTTTCTCTCCCACTCCTTCTCTTTCTCTCTATCTCTCTCTTTCTCTCTGCTCTATGCCTTTGTCTGTCATTCTATCTGTCTGTTTGTTTATCTCTCTCTCTCCCTCCCTCTCTCTTTCTCTCTCTCTCTCTCTCTCTCTATCTATCTATCTATCTATCTATCTATCTATCTATCTATCTATCTATCTATCTATCTATCTATCTATCTATCTATCTATCTATCTATCTATCTATCTATCTATCTATCTATCTATCTATCTATCTATCTTTCTATATATCTATCTTTTTCAAAATTGAGATGGCATAACATTTGCCCTCTCCTTTGAAACAAACCCCTCGTTCTTCTGTTGTTATGTGTATGTATTAATTTCTAAAGCTTCCTTTCTCTTTTTTTTTCCTGTTTTTATTCTTTTATCGTCTCTACATCTCCCGTTATCATTTTGTGTCTATACCTCTCCACCTCTCCATCCCTGTCACTCTCTTTTGTTTTTCAATTTTTATTTTGCTTTTATTTCAACCTATATCAGTACCTCAAGTTGCATTTTCTAAAATGTATTACCCCTCTTCTTCCTATCCATCTTTTCGCCTTCGCTCTCCCTTCCACCCTATCTTCAGATACAATACACACTCAGGTTCCAGTTCAAACCTGTATACACCGCATGTCCCAGCCTGATAAAAGTCATCAATTTCAAAACCTGATCGACCTCTAATCAATAGAGGGTTATAATTTTGTAACATGTATAAGTTATAATGATAAACACTGTTCTGGTATGCTGGTTTAGTTTATCTCACAAATGCGTTTGATAAAGTCAGCTGGAAGGTGCAATGAAAAGCTCTATGCTCTAACTTGGGTGTCACTGTTCATCACGATTGCTTACAAAATTACAACAGTTGCTCTCTCAGACAAGGGGGGCGCGGTGGTCCAGGGGTAGAACATCGGCTTCCGACGCAAAAGGTCCCGAGTTTGAATCCTGGCTGTTGCGTTCCTTACTGGTTGGGTCGGTGTCAGTATAATGTGACCGGCTGAGACAGGAGTCATGGTATCCCTGCCCTGTCTCGTGTGTGGCAGCACATAAAATTGTCAGACGTCCGTCTTGGGGCCCGTCCACAATATAGTCTTTATAGTGCTGCTGTTGGACGTTAAACCAACCCAACAACAACAACAACAACTCTCAGACAAGTAAAGCATAGCATTACTTTCCTAAACAAATTTCCTATTGGGAATTGCGTAGAGCAGGCTTTGTGTTGGTCCCAATCCTGTTTGAACAATCTTCGCGAGCAAGGCAAACAATGATCTGCACGTCTATATAGTCTTCATGACGGATAGGAGCGTCTTCAATTAGCGCCGACTTTTTTTTACTGACGATTGTAGTCTCGTATCTCACACGGACAAAAACGTACAAGTCATGTAAGTAGATTTTCACAAGCAGCCAAACCAATCTGATCTAATCATCAACCTAAAAAGACGTTTCTTTTCCTGATTAAAAGCATCCACACGAAATCATATTTAACCAATAACATCGATAGGTGCCGCAGTGGAGCATGTCACAGACATGCCTTGAAAGCGCCTTCTTAAAGATACCACAGCGACAACATCACAGTGAAACATGGATAACCATATCGCTTAAGCCAGCGTTTGTTTGGTGCCCACAGAAAGGATGAAAAAAACCCACCCAAAAACAAATTATTTATGACTGAGAAAAATGCAAAGACACCCTTGAAGTTCCTGTTTTTGTTTCATTTATTGAATAGAAATACGAAACTGTTATTTATAGTTCATTATTATTATAGCAACAGTTAAAAAAGATACGTCCTTGGTCATGTGGATGGAAACCGTAGTGAGTAAATCTACCATACTATATTAAGTTACTGAGGAGTACAATTATTGTACAACCAAAAGAGAGAGAGAAGAGAGAGAGAGAGAGAGAGAGAAAGAGAGAGAGAGAGAGAGAGAGAGAGAGAGAGAGAGAGAGACGCATGAAATTGTAATTGAGTGAATTTCACACGCTGTCACTGTGGACCACAAACAGGCTTGCACAAATGCATGTTGAGCGACATTTTTGGAGCAGTTTTTAGCAGTGGTTTCGGTCAATTTCATATAAAACCTACCTTTACCCGCAACTGAAAAAAAAATCGAAAATTTTTAGGTCTACATAAATTATAACTATTTCAGTAGTCTGGCTCTTCCCAAATCTATTTTATAAATTAAAATAAAATCTGCAAGGCATGCACTATTTTTTTTTTGCCACTAGATGTTGGTTCGATCAGTGGCAATCACTGTTGATGAATTGGTCGTCTATGGTGTGATTTGGGATCTCTCAAAGAATATGCCAGTCACTCTAGGACACTTGATAAATATCGTAGTCTGAAAAATCGGTCTTTGACATTTAATGCAAAACGGAGTTTCAGAAAAGACGTCAGAATTTGCAATTATTTCACCTTCACGGCAAATCCTTATTAATTATGCCCACTTACTTATCCACACGTTCTATACCAGCAGGACACATAGAGTGAAAGATTTAGTGAGACAGGCTGACATACATACAGAGATACAAACACACGAACGTTTACCAATATAGAGAAAGACAGAATTTAAAGAAAAACACAGCCGACTAGAGTATCCGTTTTTAGGGTAGATGGGAAAGAAACAGGAAAACGAAGACGAAATTCGGTAAAAAACTAAAAATTCGAAAAATTTTGTAAATGAGAGGAAAAAGTAAAAGCATGAAATAATAGAAAAAGTATCGCTTGGTATTTGCTTTCCTCCAACAATTTCGAATCTAACGTTTGCCTTGGATAAAGGTCTGGCGCATGCGTGGTGAAGCGGGAATCCTGTATTTAGCAGACGCGTAGCTCGTGACTTCCGTATGTGATCCAATACGTTTTTGTTCCATTGGTCTATACGTGAACACCTCTTGCCACCTATTTAGAAAACGTTCTGAAATAACTCCTGTGCCAGAAAATTTTACCATAAACAATTAAATTAATAGAGAGGGAAGGAGAGAGAGAGAGAGAGAGAGAGAGAGAGAGGGAGAGAGAGAGAGAGAGATAGGGAGAGAGAGACGCTTGCAATTGTAATTAAGTGAATTTCTCACGCTGTCACTGTCGACCACAAACAGGCTTGCACAAATGCATGTTGCACGACATTTTTGGAGCAGTTTTTAGCAGTGGTTTCGGTCAATTTCATATAAAACCTACCTCTACCCGCAACTAAAAAAAAATCGAAAAATTTTAGGTCTACATAAATTATAACTATTTCAGTAATCTGCCTCTTCTCAAATCTATTTTACAAATTAAAATAAAATCTGCAAGGCATGCACTATTAATTGTAGTTGTTTGCCACTAGATGTTGGTTCGATCAGTGTAGTTAGATAAATACCTAGACAGATGAAATTATCTTTTTCTATATATTAAAATCTAAGCAGATTAGTTTGGCTGCACCGTAATTAATATGGGGACACAATGCCTTTTTTTCACCTCTCAGTAAGAGTTTTATGTGAGAAAGGTCTATCACTGCAAGGCGATCTTTTATAACGGGGAAGCTTTCACTATTTTTTTTCGAAGTTTTTGAAATATATGTTTGGCCTTTTTTAACACCGTGTAATATTTTCACCCTAATGTTTTGACATAATTATAAGAACACTTTGAAATTTGCCATTGTAGAACATGTTGATCAGGTACTTTTGGACTTTAAAGGGTTTGAGTTTCCTAAGAAAATGAAGTCTCCGGTTTGGTTCTTGTAAATAAGCTTTACATATTATGTCCTAGAAGAGATTGTTGTCAATCCATGTAGCTGTACCTAGATACGTATCGATCTTTGATTATCAGTGATACAGTGGGATTCTTCTTTGTCCAAAAAAAACACACACTTCCACTAAATTTTGAAAATTGAGAAATCTGTTTAAAACAATAGCTTTCATCGTTCTATATAGGGCCGACACTAGTGGTATTGTATGCAAACTTAACAAAATACAGATTTTCAAACATTGTTGCATAATCATTAGTAAAAAAATAAGTAAAGTACTGGAGACAAAACATATCCTTCTGGTGCATCTGCACCTAGAAAGTTTTTTGTGTGTGTGGTAAACGGGAGTTAAAACCCCACTTTTGGGGATCAAAACTGACATTGATATTATGTTGAAAGTTTGTCAATAACTGCTACTACCATTTTTACTAGTCAAGACATCACAAGACACGGCGTTCGGAGTTTGTTCACACATCGTGCCCAACGGTTTTTATATGTATCAGTTTATAAATAATTTCTTGTTAGAAAATAATTGATAATTAGTGTCGTTTTATACCCCCCCCCCACACACACACACACACATATAATGGCTTTCTTGCTGTTAAAACGGTCTAGTTAAGTGTTTAAGCTTATAGCACCTACCCAACAATAGGAGTATCAAAATACCCACATTAATGAAATTTAGTCGTGGTCCAGATTCAGTAAGTACTATTCATGGTATTCATGATTCACTGTATCAATAATGGAAGTTGAAAACTCTTCAGCGATGAAACCCGACTCCTCTAACATAACAAGGCAAATTGATAAGACAGCTCGACCAAGTCTGAATCGTGATGCTTGGATCTACAACTGATGCACGCTTGTCTCCTTGGGTGATGGTCTGAGAGAACGCTCAACACGTCTGGCACCGCACATTTACGCCAAGAACTGTCATATGACAGGTTGATGTTCGAACAGAGTTGTAGGACTATAAAATGGGCCCCCTTCGCTAGAGACCTAGAGAAAGAGAGAGAGAGAGAGAGAGAGAGAGAGAGAGAGAGAGAGAGAGAGAGAGAGAGAGAGAGAGAGGGAGGGGGTGGAGGGGGTAGGAAAAGAGAGATGGGGGGGGGGGGGATCTACAGACATACAGAGTGACAGATAAATAGGTACAATGAGCAATAGAGACTGTGGCAAGGAGATAACGAGTGAGATAGAGAGTGGTACTTAGAGCGATAGAAAGAGGGAGGGCAAAATATAAAGGGGATACGACAACCCCCATACCCTGAAAAAAATTAACACGCAGAAAGAGTAAAATAAAAACGTCATAAAGCAATGCGGTCAAGCTGTTAGATATTGACTAGAAGAAAGATCGTTTAAGGATGGACTGGTTCATCGAAGAGTATGAATCAATGAGGTTATATAACATCTTCGGTGTGTGGTAACTATTTCTAGGGTTATCGACATATCGATCATTGTTTCGCCCGGTTTCTTCAAAGACAATAAATTAAAGATAATGCGTGAGACAATTGAAAGCGTCGTGCTGCTGCTGTTACCGACTTCGGTATATATAGGCTTGATGAAGAGCTCATACATGAACCCAAGCCTTCCACACACGTCATAAAGAAATATACACCCAAACACGCTGCGGTTTACAACTGCGCGTTGTTCGTAATGAGTGACTCGTGCCTCAGACTAAAATAACTAATTAACTGGGGCACTGGGCCATTTTTACGTCACTATGCATGTACTTTAACCGAAAGTTGTTTATTTTTCACTGTACTTTTATGACGCACTAAAATGAATTTCTATTATTATTTATTATTATTATTTCTATATTACTATGTCTTTACGCCATTGACATTTCTTTGATATTTTCTAAGCCTTACTAAGTGAGAAAATTGTAAACCATTGTCCATTATAAACTTTTGTTGCAATTGACAAAAACATAATTCCTCATCAAATGAGGTTGTGCCGCTGAAAAATCTATGTTGGGAATCATGATTAAAGAAATATGACAAATCCTTATGCACATAATTATATTATTTCTTCGAGAATATTGAAAAATGTAAAAACTGTTTTCGACTGTTCAACTAAAAAAATATCGCTGTGCAGCGAAAAATGTATTGAAAGAAAATGGCCACAAAAAGATACTTGAATATCTAGAAAAAGATAAAGCAAGAACAGCGAAAAAATAATACCAGCTACCACCTAGGTGAGGAACGACACTAACACAGACACAAGAGTATTTAAAATTTAAAATTTAAAACAGGAAATGCAAGGAAAAGAAATATCACTTGTTTCAAATTAAAAGACAACAATATAAATTACAGTATCTCTTGGCATGTTCTTGAAAATCGAATAGCGAGAGAGAAGAGAGAGAGAGAAAGAGAGAGAGGGATAGAGAGAGAGAGAGAGAGAGAGAGAGGAAGAGGAGAGAAGAGAAATAGATAGAAAAGATAGCGAGAGAGAGAGAGAGAGAGAGAGAGAGAGAGAGAGAGAGAAAGAGAGAGAGAGAGAGAGAGAGAGAGAGAGAGAGAGAGAGAGAGAGAGAGAGAGATAAAAATGTGTCAAAAATGCGCACTATGTTTGAGCGAAAAGTTTTTAATTTTAACGAAAAAAAAATCAAGCCTGAATAAAAGAAAAGGAATGCTATCCACGTGCATGCTCAGAAGAAAACATCTTTTAACATCATAAGAAGGACAGAACGAAATATGACCTACAACAATTTTCTGAAGGGCGCAATGTCGTATAATTTATATATATAAATTTTATATATATACATATTTAATATAATATAAAGTATAATATAGATATATAGGGGACACATTATTTTCTGTTTGATCCAACATGAAACAGTCTTTTTAAATAGATCAAGTTATGAGTATCTTATGAAAGTGGGCCTTTTACTCTGTCTGTAAGATGAATTAGGACTTGACGTCTGTCCCAACTCTAACACGAAAGGACTATAGAAAAACTATCTAATTCTTAAACATAGTGATGTTTAAAACGGTATCTCTTTATTAAAATAACGTCAAGATAGGGAGACAAGCGGTGGAAATTGAATTGTAAAGTAGGCCAACTCACGAAAAAATGTGGATGTAAGAGAGAGAGAGAGAGAGAGAGAGAGAGAGAGAGAGAGAGAGAGAGAGAGAGAGAGAGAGAGAGAGAGAGAGAGAGAGAGAGAGAGAGAGAGAGAGAGAGACAGAGAGAGAAAGAGAAGACAGACAGAGAGACAGAGAGAAAGAGAGAGAGAGAAAGAAAGAGAGAGAGAGAGAGAGAGAGAGAGAGAGAGAGAGTAAAATAGAAAAAAAAAGTAAAGAGAAAGAGACAAATGCGTCACATAACAAAAAGAGTGCATGGACTTTTCCGATTATTCGGTCCATCGTTGTATTGTTCTTCATATAAAGAGGTGAGGCGGATCGAACCAGTCTAGTGCCAGTGGCGATGATCTGATGATGCTCCAGTGACGGGGCTGTGAGGTCAACACAAACCTCTTAGACATGACGTAAAATCTCCTGAAACCTCACATTATCTATTAGAAATAGTATTACCTCTCAGGTCTAAACTTTTACAGACGCTGAAATTCTCTTTCGCTTTATTATACTCCTCTTCTTCTTCCCCTCTCTGCCTCCCTCTTTCTTTAACTTTTTCTTTCTCTCTTTTATTTTCTCTCTCTCTCTCTCTTTCTCTCCCTCTCTGCCTCCCTCTTTCTTTCTTTTTCTTTCTTTCTCTCAATTTATATCTCTTGGTCTCTCTCTCTCTCTCTCTCTCTTTTCTCTCTCTCTCTCTCTCTCTCTCTCTCTCTCTCTCTCTCTTCACGCGTTGCGAGACCAAACAGTAATATTATCTTTCCAAAAATAGCAGAACTGACGTACATGGCAGTCTTGCTGAGATCACTCTGCGCATCATGGTATAATTATTTGAGAACTGCATGCTGGATATTATTTTAGTGAAAAAATATAACAGGGTTACAGGGAAAGAAAGTAAAGCAAGGGTCGTCTTAGAAGACAATCGAATCGTTGAATCGGACGAAACGGTGAAATTGAAAGAAGAGAAATAGACGTGGAGCAAAAATTTCAAGAAATGTGAACAAAAAAAGACATATATAAGAAGTGAGGGAATGAGAGACAGAGACATAATAAAAAGAAAACAATATATATAGCGATAGATAGAGCAAACATATAACCATATTATGGAGAGGATACATACGTTTTAAAAAAATACTGAAAAGAAGTAAAAAGTTAAGTAGAGAGAGCGAAAGAGAGGGGGAGAGAAAAGGGAGCGACAGAGGAAGAGATAGATGGATAGATAGATAGATAGATAGATAGATAGATAGATAGATAGATAGATAGATAGATAGATAGATAGATAGATAGATAGATAGATAGATAGATTGACAGATAGATAGATAGATAGATTAAATAGATAAATATAGATAGAGAGCGAGAGAAAGAGATAAACAGAGAGAAAGACGGACACACAGACTGACAAACAAAGAGCAACAGAAATTACCACACATGAACAGGAAACGATCTATCGTCCACAGAGCTATAATTGGTGCTCGCACGTAACATAAGTATTTCCGTTATGGAGACCAGACTCTTGGAACTAAATATATAGACCAAGGAGGTTTACATCAACCGAGGTTTGAATACTATCGTACATAGAGTCCTTTTTTTTTTCTTCAACTGGCGTAATGATTTTACGTAGAGACCGACGCTGGTTGCAGCTGCTGACGTAAGAAGCAGGTGTATATTACGTATGTTATCTGGCTTTGGTTTCAGTTTTCCTCTGTTTGGTATCGTGCGCACCACAATTGACGTTAAAAGTGTCGTTTTTTTTTAACAGTGCAACAGTATCATCACAACACAAAGTAGAAGCTCTATCGTGTTTTTGATAATACAGTCTACATCTAGCGCACAGCCACTTGGACTGTTTTCTCGGACTTCATTCTCCTTTTCGACAAAAAAATTATGCGATGGACGAAGAAATTTGAATTTTCCTAATAACTCTGCGAAAAAAAATCGACGTTTTATCAAGATATATCAACCGCATGGTATATTAATCGGATACTTTATTACAGGACACATCCCTATAATACATTAACCACCTGACATGTTAGTATGATTCATTCACCACCTGGAATGTCAGAGAGATTCATTAACCACCTGACATTATATTTATAAACAAACACCAATGATATCACACATCAGTAAGATACCTTAAGCAAATGGCACAATATACATATATATTAACTATCTCACACATCTTTAAGATAACAATGACATACTACTTAGATATAGCGATTATCTGAAACTACTCACACATTTTTGCCAATTTCACGCTACCCACAGAATTGGTTCTCTATAGAGGGAGGGAGATAATTCTCTCCCTCTCTCCGGGTTTAACGTCTCCTAGGTTCCCCTGGGGGATCCTATACGGCGACTGGCGGCGTTGACAGAAGACAAAAAATCAAGAGGAAGGCAAGACATGATAGATCCTATGCTGGTTCATTCTATTACTACGAGGCTGGTCCTCTTATGTATGGGGTTCCCTAATTTTTGAGGTTCTAAAGTGGAAAGGGGGGATAGGTTGAGACAGATAAGACAAACCTGACAGAATTGCCCCCGATACTCTATTTATATATGTTTGCCACCTGTACACTCCTCACACGCATTGACCATAACACTGCTGCGAAACATCCTTAATTTTTCTGACACACTTCTCGGGTACTACATGCATGTGGTATCTTACTCCAGTACATTAACCAGTAACAACTTTTCCCGTATAATCCGTTACGAAGACGGTTCCAAGCGACGTGCAAGACCGTCGACACCTTACTTTTTCAGAGTAGTGCCGAACAAGCATGTGACACCTCACATACGTTAATCCTACAGCAACTTTCTCACATGCAAAAACTACCTGGCGGCTATGGTTTGAACATGAAAATCATATAATTATTATTTTGATAAAAAAAATTTCAAACCTACTCAATCCAATATGGCCGTCTATAGGACCGATGTAGTGCAACATTTGAAAACATAATAACTTAGGTAAATGTCGATAAAAATAAATCAAAGTTTCTGTGTGTATTCTAGATATATTTATGCAGAATATGGACTATTTCCAAAAAGCTAACAGAGAACACATTTTTTTTTAATTTTTAAAATATGCGAAGTTTCGGATAAGGCAATTGCATAGCGTTGACAGGAAAACATGTGCTGAAAAGAAAAAAGAAGATATTAACTTACAGCAAAATTGATATTCTTAGTCACAAAGCAATGTACAAACACAATGAGGCCGAATCAAAAGGCATTTTAACCAAACAAACTAGTGATTTATAATGTTTGAAGGATGGGTACATGCAGCAAAAAGTCAATTTTCGGATAAAGCCAAAAAGCTTTGAACTTGCTTAGGTAAAGAAGGCTACCCTAGTGTACACAAACAATCAAAATAGTATATTTCAGACAGAAAAAAAGATTAACTGAATTTAATATTTACTGTTGCAGAAATAATTAAACAATGATTCTAAAGGGAAATAAATATATGGGTAGGCATTGTGATTTTCCTCATTACTCACCATTTAGGTTCATTATCACGTTGTTTACTGCTCACACGTGCCCTACCTTGTACCGTTTCAAGTTCGCCTGCACTCTTTCCAACAACCGTTGGTCTATACCATCTATGTGAAGATCGAAATAAGGACAGCTCAACTGAACGTGATCTTTCAATCTGTTGACAGGAAATAAAGGCCGGTAATGGAAAAATCAGCCGCGTCAATTTTGGCGCCATGAGATGGATCTCCTGAATACATGTATGTATTACCCAAAGCACGAAGAAGCTACATCTTTCCATGTCTACACGTGCGAGCTGGATACAAAACCACTTTTCAGGTCAACTTCTCACTTCCTGTTTATCTTCATTCTCGATCTCTCCCTCTCTCTCTCTCTCTCTCTCTCTCTCTCTCTGTCTCTCTCTGTCTCTCTCTTAATGTTTTGATTCAACCAATATTGACTATGTAATGAATTCCTTAAATGCATGTATTAACGACGTTTCCTCATGGATGTCAGCCAACAAGTTAAAGCTTAATGAAGAGAAGACAGAAATCATGTTCGTTGGAACACCTGCTAAATTACACAAAGTAAATATCGACGAAGTAAAAATTTGTAATCAAAAGGTAACACCCGCTTTGTCTGTAAAAAATCTCGGCGTTTTACTTGATTCAAATCTCACGATGGACCCACATATTTCAAATCTACGTAAAATTTGCTATCTAGAATTAAGAAAAATTTCTCAAATAAGGCCCTACCTAACGATGGACGCCACTAACAAACTTGTATGTTCACTAGTACTTTCCACGTTTCTCATCAGTAGATGAGCTTCATATCTTGTTAACCATTTCTGTCGATTACTGCCATTGAAATCCCTAATTAAACTTGGCATGCTAAGCTGAGAATTAATATTCAATATGAGAGGTTAGACCGTCGCGAATTCCGAGGCGGAGAGAGGGAGAAAAGAGAGAGAGAGAGAGAGAGAGAGAGAGAGAGAGAGAGAGAGAGAGAGAGAGAGATAGAGAGAGAGAGAGAAAGGTGGAATGAGAGAGATAGGGTCAAAGAGATTCAGAGAATGAGAGTAATTGAGAGCAAACGAAAGAGACAAAGAGATAGAGATTGAGAAAATGAAATAGTTTGATTAAAAGAATCGGGAAGTTTGAGATACAGGCAGAAAGACAGAGATAGAGAGTGAAAGATAGGGGTAGGGGAGGGATACAAAACGTTGAGAGAGATAGAAACAAAGATAGTGAGAGAATCAGACAATGAAAGAAAAATAGCAACATAGATACCCAAAGATACAGAGAAATTAACAGGCAAACAGAGACATAGATTAAGAGAGAGGAAGAGAGGAGAAGATAGAAAGAGAAAGAGAAAGAAAACAGAGAGAAAATTAATTAAATATAGGCTATGAGCCCAGGAACCAACATTTCTTAAATTAATAAGTACAATGACTCTTCAAATAATTATGTGAAATTTAAATCGTCCCTGATAATTTTGAACAGCGATTTTCGACAAATATAGCAGCTTTAATTCGGTTAGGATAATCATACTAATCTTATAAGATTCCCCCAAAATATAAACAAAGAAAAAAACAGATAATTTCCTCATGTTATATTGTGTCAGTGCGGATGCTGAACTGGCCAGATTTTTTCTTTCAACTGACTCTTGTTTTTACAATCACTGTTGTGATATCCATGGTTTTACACCTACAGTCATACGGAGGAAAACTTGGATGCAAACCCAAGCTACCTGTTCTATGTATACCATACCCCCTACTACCATCTGAATCACTCACTTCTCTGTATTAACCCCCCCCCCCTTAATCCGCATCTTGACTGGGATTGAATGCACCAACTCTAAATGGTGAGCTAAGTAAAACTTAAAATAGAGATCATGACCTCAAATTAAGATAAATGTAGGTGAAATTACATAACTTATTGGCATCTCGATTCACACAAGGTTAAACAAAAACTGTAGAGTGCTAAACTGAACCCATTCTTATGTATAGATACGATAACTGGATAACTTCTAAACAGCTATAAAAAATAGAGGCAACTGAAATGTGGTTTAAACAGAAAGTTACAAAGCTCTTGGAGTTCAACTAAATCAAACGGAACAATATTAAAAGAGTTGTCAAAGCAATAAGAGCAACTTGTGACAACTGAAATTTTTTGAGTTATTATATTTGGATCATTCGTTTGAGTGCTAAGGCTTTCTATGTGAATCGCCACACATTAAATATATTTTTCCTGATTTCCACTGCCAAAATCGTCTTTGTCTTCTTGATAGAGGCTTTAACACTGGAGTGGCTGAGGAGATAAAGAAACCACACCTTATTGATTCCCCTGGTATAAGCAATTCACACTTACTCCCTTGTTGTGACCGTCGATCTCAACCCAGTTATTCAGAAGCCTTATAAAAAAACAACAACAACAACAACAAACAGCACTGCAAATTACAGCCACTGCGACAGTAACTACCCCCTTACTGTCGCAGTCTTAAAAAATCGTACAAAGGTTATAGAAATACGATTGTTTAGGAAATTTAATGAGGAAGCACAGCAATTCAACGCTTATCTGTAAGAAAAAAAATACACTAAATTATAGAAAATAAAATAAACGTCGGTGTGGAAAATCTAAAATTTCACAGGAGGACTAAACAATGAAAACAGCTTTAAGCTGAAATGTACAGGTACATACCAAACATGGCGCATATTATCAATGGCCACTAAAAAGTGGTTCTGGCGTCAGAAAAGATCAAAGCGAATGAAGAGAATACATGTAAGTGCCGCAAAAAAAAAAAAAGGCAAGTTCATTCAAAAGCCAGTGTCTGTTGAAATAGTTGTCTGTGAGGCTCAAAAGAGCGGAGCAATACTGTCGAACAAGGCTGAATTTTGTTGTGGTCTATGTATTTAATATATAGGAATGCTACACCATCAGAACAAAATCAAGCCTCGCTAATAGAGGGGGGGGGGGGGGGGGGGGGGCGAACTTGTAGGGCGTTGGTTCGACAACAAGCACAGGTACCACACAAAAAAAAGTCGCGCGCTGGAGGGGGGGGGGGGGGGATGGCGCAACTTGTAGAGCGTTGGTCTCTCAACTGAGAGCTCCCTGATTAAGAACCCAGGATCGGTAAAATTTATGTGTTCAATTTTGTCCCCCACAGGTTAGATCAATGTCAGTATGAGTTGGCCAGCTGAAAAAAAGAGCTAGGGTATCCTCGTGCGATCTCTGTGTGTCAGCATGTAAAATTGTCGTAGAAACGTTCATATACGTACCCACCCACAATCCGACGCTAGTCACCGACAAACAAACAAGCCTCAACATTAGCAGAAAACTCAATATATCGTGCTCTCACCAGGAAAAAAAGCTTACTTCAGAACTACAAAGAACGAAACTAAATTTTACAATTGCATAAATCTAGGAACAACGTAGCTTCGTGCCAAGCGCCTGAAGATACTAGTTTCCATATATTTATGTGTGTGTATGTATGCTTTTCCATTTATTTAAAAGTAAGTTAAAAATATAGAAAATAACATCATTTGATGAAAACAGATACACACAAAAAAAAGGATAAATAAAACGATCCAAAGAAAAATCAGTAAAATGATAAAATTAAAAAAAATTCTAGTTGAACAACTTCTAGATATTATTTGTATGAGCATTATCATTTTAAATTTTCAAGTTGTGTGGGTGCGCCTTTTAGAGACAGGAAGTGTACTAGGAATGTAAGTAAAGTTAATTAATGTGAATTACTAAGAAAAGATATAGAATAGAACTAAAACTTATAAATAAAAACGCAGGGCACGTGAGTCTATCGCCGTACAGGATCCCCTTAGGGTACCTAGTTAGAGAGAATGTTCTTAAAGACACGTGAGCTTTCAGCAATACGCCTACATACGACAAAAATAAACAGTAAACATCATGAAAACTGCAATTTTCAGACTTAATTAAAAAAGAAAAGATAACAATCATTACATTTTAGGAATTCCACTAATAAAAATAATATTGGGAGAAATTGTGTGTGAGAGAGAGAGAGAGAGAGAGAGAGAGAGAGAGAGAGAGAGAGAGAGAGTGCGCTGTTGCGCAAAGATAATAACAAGCAGGTAATTTTGCATAAGGTATACATTTCTTTTAATTATTTATTTATTTTCTGCGGGGTTTTTTTGCGTACTGAGAGAGCAACAAAAGGCAGCCGTGATACCAAAGATCAGCACGATTCGAGGAAATGAATCATTCGAGGACTATGTAATTTGTAATTACTTGCAACATATGCGCTGATCGGATACTCTCCCGTGGTGCGTGGTTTCTCGTTAGTGATGGATTTACCTTCTGACCACATAATAGCGCTCTACTTTCCTTATGTAATGATGAATACGAATATTAATTACAGAGATAACTGATTGCAGTATAATTAATTGCTATACCTTGATTAACATTTCTATTCTTTCTGTTATTTTGGTAGTTTTGTGTGGGGGTCCAGAATATCTGATTAGGTTCTACACGTGCTGCACTAAATTGGATTTAGAAAAACCAAATAAAAAAATTAACCATCATGTGTGAAAAAAATCAGTATGATGTGAAATGTCTACTTTTTTAATCCTTAGAACAAAATATGTTAATAAGGTGCAGGTGAACGCGCGATTCAGAAAACTAAAACAGTTGTGAAATATAATAAAAAATAATGGGCTTCTTAAGAGAAAATAATGTAATGTTTGGCTAGAATAAAATAAAAATGGGTCAAAATATACAATAAAATTAAGTCAACTTATTAAAACAAGCAATGAGCTTTAATTAAACAAGGGATCAAAATATGGAATCAAAATATTAATGTAAAAAAAAGAAGAAGCGACAGTGTAAGACAGAAGAACAATGCCGGAAACGACTGTTGATATATCTTTCTCATATATATATATATATGGGGACTTTTATGGGGCGTTTTTCTGCATTTGAGTTTGCTGCGAGCCAGTGAAATTTTGTGGGATGTATAAAAAGACCCATAATGTGTCTACCTCTAGGACACTGTTTTGAGGAATCTGAGCAAAGTAGAAATGTTCGCTCACAAAAGTCCCTGACATCGAAATATAATAGACTTGATAATTTACACTTCAAGAATAATTTTAATTAGGATTTCACGTATTTTTGTTTCTAGCCTCTCCGCCTCTGGAGGATAAACATGAAACAATCAATTTTATCTGTGCTGGCAACACTTTTTTTTAGGCGATACCATTATTAGTCACAGAACGTCAACAGTTTTTAGCTTCACATCTAAAATAAAAACGGTCTAGATTATATTTAGACATACTAAACATACGCAAGAAAAAACTTTACCGATACTTCGCCCTGATGGCGAGAGTAGGCCTGGATATAGATCAAATCTTATCTAGATGTAGATCTAGATTAAATTTAGTATATACATATACACTGCATAGTCTAAATCTAAACACAATATAATTATTCTATATCTAGATCTATACTAAATCTAGATCTAGATCACATTTTAAAATCTCGATTTATCTAGATTCCAGTTTATTGTAAATCTATAATCATATATTCTAATTAGTTATAGATCTAAATAGAATCTTTCAGAACTGATCTATATTTTTTTGTAATTAAGACGTAGTTTCTATGTTCCAAATCTCGTATTTTTATAGTACTTCCCCTGCTCCTATAATTTTCATAGTTTACAGGCCCTACTTTCCGTTTTGTCATTTGCTAAGCAGGTGAAATACTATAGTTTTGTTTGAGATCTAGAAAATCTATATCAAAGTTCTTCATCCAGTTCGTAAAGTGTGTTTAAGGCCTTGCCATTTAACAAACATAGATTAATTTTACATGCTATAACACATACATTTTTAGTTCATGTTAAATTACCAAAAAAAAATACATGTAAGTTGTTTGGCGCACACACAACTCTCTTTCATTCTCTTTACTGCTTCTCTCTCTCACTCTCTCTCTCTCTCTCTCTCTCTCTCTCTCTCTCTATCCCTCTCAAGCTCAATCCATGGCTTCCGACATAAACCACCCTCTTCATAGTGAATATGAAACATCATAAAGAAGTGACAGATAAAATATAAAAACGGGCCAAAACAAACAGATATAAAAACTAGTTTGTACCAGCATCCACCAGATTGCTGCAAAATTGCTGTACTTGTAGGGGTGCGAACTGACTCAAGTGGTGGATCGTTGGTCCCCGGGTCGGAAAATCCGCGGTTCGGGTCCCATGGTCGGCAGATTTGTTTGTCCGCTTTCGCCCCCCCCCCCCCCCACTTAATCCACGCCCTGTTTTGTGTGTCGGCAAATACAATTGTCATATGTCAGCCTTGGGACCCGTCCACAATAAAGTTTTTGTAGTGCTGACGCTGGGCGTTGGACTAATTCAACTCAACGCCATGCTTAGAGGACATGTGATTGTAGTGGTATATGTATTATTGTATATGCGTGAAGCTGTATTTGTTTCTAAAAAAATTATGTATGTCTGGCATGGCAGCGTATTTTTACATGTGAATTTAAAATGCTTATTTTATTTATTATCACTATTATTATTTTTTATCTCACTCAATCATGTATAACTGATGTTGTGATATTGAATCAAATTAATGTATTATTGTGCGACCAAGAAAAATCCCCTTACATGATAATAAAGGCTTACCTTATCTTCTCTTCTTTCTCTCTCTCTCTCTCTCTCTCTCTCTCTCTCTCTCTCTCTGTGTATATTTGACTCACAGTCTCTCTTTTTATCTATCTATATAGCCTATATATACATATATATATATATCTATCTATCTATCTATCTATCTATCTATCTATCTATCTATCTATCTATCTATCTATCTATCTATCTATCTATCTATCTATCTATCTATCTATCTATCTATCTATCTATCTATCTATCTATCTATCTATCTATCTATCTATCTATCTACCTATCTTTCTAACTGTATACCTTTTACGCTGCCTCTTTCTATTTGAGTAACACGTACATACCCTCACTCATGGTGTTAATTGCTATGATTTGCCACTTCACACCGAAGTTACATATGTCTTGAACAAAGGTTACTCCGTTGGGTCTTTTATGTTCAGCCTTGATCGTAAAGCTTCTATCTACAGCCTAGTTAGTTCAGGTTTTTCCTATCTCACAAACTTTCCAGTTCCATTGTAATAAAATTAATAATTATCTCTACGCGAACTGTCCCCATCCCAAACTGTTTAAACATTTTTTTTACTTCAACTGATTAAATTAAAACGTGTTCTTTCCATTTAGTTGGTTATAAGAATCTTTACATCAGTCTGCAAATCGTTGGATTTCGCCCAGGTTCTTCATAATTATTAGACGCGGAGTATAACAGTGTCCTCTTCAAAATAATTATTTGGCGGTGCTAAATCTAGATCTATTTTAGGAGTGGATCACTAATCTAGATTCCTGACAATGGAAAAATGAACTTTGTTTAGATATTTTGTCAGGGTTGTTTTAAAACAGTAGAAGAGGGGTAGTTCAATAAAGAGTGCTGCTGTGGATGGTTTCTCTCAGACCTACTACGCATGTACATGGCATGTGTGCTGCGGTACCACGTATTCGCACAAACACTTTGTTAATGTTTGTTAATGTTATTTGTCAGATCTAAAACGGCAGAAATACACACACACACACACACACACAGAGGCCTAACGGATCCATTATTGGCTCCTGGTACATTTATATTGGCGAAGGTTGAAAATACGCAGTTGGGTTCATTTTCAGTTCGGTAGTGTTCGTAAGATAAGATAAGACATAACTTGTTATGAGTTATTAAATGAGTTATTACAAATATCGATACTAATCACAGCATCAATAATAATAATAATAATAATAACAATAATAATAACAACAACAATAGTCATAATAATAATAATTATTATCAGTATTATTATTTAAAGAATAATAGTAGCTTGCATAACATACTGGTCTGAAATACAAAAGTTTAAGTGCTCTAGGCAGAAACGAATTTCTGTATCTTTCAAGTCTACATTGCAAGGCTCTTGGCCTCCCTAAGCGCGCAGAAAAACTTAATTGGCTTTAAAGAGGATGGTTTTTATCTTTTAAAATTGAAACAATCTTAATTTGACATTTACATAAGTATAGCATATCTACATGGGGGAAATATTCTATGGGTTTACAAACTTTAATACATTTGGAGATAATTTTGTCTAGTTTGTATGTTTTTGATGCATTTGCATTTCCACCCCAACAGACCAGAGCGAAACAGATCACACTCTCAATGACTGATTTATAAAAAAGACACATTAATTTCTTATCGACATGAAATGAATTGAGTTTCCTTAAAAGGTAGAGGCGAGTATTTAACCGTTTCAAAAGAGCAATGATATGAGGGTTCCAATTTAATTTATTGTCTAGAGTGACACCAAGATACTTGTAAGTGTCTACTTGTTCAACCTCCTCGCCATTTATAAAGAGGGGGGACATTGGGATTTATTTTTCCTGAAATCGATAATCATCTCTTTCGTTTTATTGACATTTAAAAGCAGGTAATGATCTTCACACCAACTGACAAACCAACGGATTGTCTCTCTGTAGTTTGCTTCTTCTTCTTCTTCTCTGGTGTTAATTGCTATGATTTGCCACTTCACACCGAAGTTACATATGTCTTGAACAAAGGTTACTCCGTTGGGTCTTTTATGTTCAGCCTTGATCGTAAAGCTTCTATCTACAGCCTAGTTAGTTCAGGTTTTTCCTATCTCACAAACTTTCCAGTTCCATTGTAATAAAATTAATAATTATCTCTACGCGAACTGTCCCCATCCCAAACTGTTTAAACATTTTTTTTACTTCAACTGATTAAATTAAAACGTGTTCTTTCCATTTAGTTGGTTATAAGAATCTTTACATCAGTCTGCAAATCGTTGGATTTCGCCCAGGTTCTTCATAATTATTAGACGCGGAGTATAACAGTGTCGTCTACAAAATAATTATTAATGATTCCTGCGCTATTCTGAGGACTTCTGTTCTCGCTTCATCTTACATATAATTTACACGTGTATTTACGGTTCACACTGTTAGTGATAGTAAACACCTCTTGCATTTAAAGTGATAAAATTTCAGTAAACTGTGTTCAGCATCACAAACTGGAATCTAAACAGTAGTAACAGTTAACATTTTTTTAACCATAGTGTAAAGGTCGATGATATTCGATGAATACGAGACGAGCATAATATTATTACGACCCATAACCTAGTTGTTGACGTTGGACGTTAAGATACCAAATAAACAAAGTAGACTTAGATACATCTCAAAGAAGTTAAACTACCTTACAGTTGATTGTCAAGAAATTAAAGAAACAGAACAGAAGCATGATCCATCATGAATTTCACATGGACCTCAAAGAGATTATCTTACGGAGGTATTCACTGCGATATTCTTCACAGTAGTTCAAAAACCGATATTCTAGCGCGGAATAAGACGCATTAAGTGGCCAGCTACACACTTGCGGCAGACTGGGCTGAAAAGCCTGTTTTGTTGCAAGAAAACCTTTCCTTCGATACAAAAATATGTTGTTTTTTAATCACCATGTTTTTCGAGGGGCAAAATTATTATTATTTTGAGAAAAATCTCATGCAAGGCTGCACGGAAGCCTCTGTTGGATTTTATAAGATTATTTTTTATATTTACGAAAATAAAACAAAACAACTATTAACGGAACTTCTACAGATCGAGAAAGCTGAATAATGTGTTTTTAAAAACATAAGCCTAAAAAAAATAACCAATACAAATTCGACAACCCAAAAGAAGCGAAAAGAATGGGAGGGGAAAAACAGAATTAAAGAAGGGAATTAATGACATTAAAAAATTATTATTGCAACTAGGAAAAAAAAACATGTTTAAGAACACAATAAACAATTTCGAATTAGCATATTTTATTTCAGACATATGTTTTCGGGCCTGTCCGCAAGCCTTATTCCTAACAATAAAGTTTGAGAAACAAATTAACCAATAAAACCAATGAACGTGGATTTACACGCAATCCCTGTGAAGAAAAACTAATATCAGACCCAATGAGTTTCCCGAATAAGAGACATCGTCGTTGAACAAGCACTTGTAAATTTCAGACATTAGTGGGACTTATTTACAAGCCTTAATGCTGACGCTAGATTTTGAGAAACGTAACATGGAGCTCCCCGCAACTACTATGAAGATGAAGGAAATGCCTGATTACCTCTTATAAGACCTTTACGGAACTAGCATGTGAATTTGTCAGATATTAGTCTTAGGATCTGTCCGCAAGACTTGTTAGCCACTGGGCTTCCTGACAGAAATTTTAAGGGATAAGGTTCTCCAGTTGAGATCGGAAGCTCTCATCTGCACGGCTGCTGGTCGTTAGTGCACGCCACTAGAATCTGACCTACCTTGTTGCCCTTATCAATCGGTTCCCAGCCTCAAGATGACTCTACAGGAACATTGTATTTACATCCCCTGAGCTTTTTCCCCGAAACATTTTATACGGAGACGAGCCCCAGATGTGAATCAAAGCTCGCACTCTATGCTGGGCAGGCGATAGCAGCACTGACTTATTTTGTGTCTACTGACTGAGTATCTGGTGACCCACGCAAAGGAAGACAGATAATTATTATCTTTAAAATTTCACGAAGAAGGGGCGTCAGTTTCGATTCGAAGCTTGCATCTTATGTGCTAATTATATCCCCCCCCCCTCTCGCTCTCTCTCTCTCTCTCTCTATCTCTCTCTCTCTCGCTCGCTCTCTCTCTCTTTCGTTCTCTCCGTTCTTTCGCTAGTTTTACATCTTTCTCCTTCGCCCTTTCCATCTCCCACTCTCTCCCACTCGTCCTCTACCCTTACTCCGCCCTGCAAGTTAGAGCTCACCTTAAAGCATATTGCGTAACGATCTTTGCTTGCAACACCGTCATTAATTTGTCACAATGGATATGGGAAATTTTAAATAACTTGACTTTTAATTATTGTAACAATAAGGTATATAAAACTGTGTAGCGAATCTTGTTTTGTCTGAGTCTTTATTCTGTGGTTGGCGTTGGCGTGTTATATCACAGAGACAAGTAGGCTACTGCCTTATTTCCTTTTTTTCTGTGGGCGACTGGGCTTCCCAATGTCGCTATAGTTTAACTTTTGACCCGGTCAAAATGTGCTTTGCTACTGAGCCCTCATTTTCTCGGAAATTAGATTCTCAGACCGCAGAGCTCATACAATAAAATTCATTTTGTACCTTTTCTAATCCAGTAGACATGATTTGAAAAAGTACCATTTACTGATATTAAGGTATGTAATTTCCACCTGAAAATGTTAATCCTACACTTTGAAGGAACCAGGTAAAATATATTACATCAGGAAATTTTCAAACCTAGATGTAAAGAAAGGATTATGTGAAATCAGCATCTATATATTGAAATCGTAACCAGAATAAATTGTTTACACTAATTGGTGCACATCAAATGCCCAATTTTCTCAAGGTCGTGACTGGAAGGACACGATCCTAGAAATCATCTACTGGGTCGAGGACAGGGACAGATACCAAGGCGGCACAGTCTGACAGGGCTGATCCAGGGCTGGAACCTACGTGGACAATCAAACCTTGAGCTTCTTGTGCGTTAGTTAAGTGTCTACTGACTGAGCTATTTATCTCCCTTACAAGCAAAGGAGACAAATAATGGTTTCTCAGGTATCCATGCCTAACTTTTCCGAAGAACATCACACGGAAATGGTGGAACCTCTTCACATTCGAAGCTCGCACCGTCTGTTTCTTCGTCCAGAGCGCTAACTCACTACTCTACTGGCGCTCTATATTTGATGAAGGCAGCTCAAAATCTCCTTTCGCTTGTCCTCTCCTCTCTCTCTCTCTCTCTCTCTCTCTCTCTCTGATTCCCTTCCTCTTCCACCCCCTCTCACTGTCTCTCTCTCTCTCTCTCCATCTATCTATCTATCTATCTATCTATCTATCTATCTATCTATCTATCTCTATCTATCTATCTATCTATCTATCTATCTATCTATCTATCTATCTATCTATCTATCTATCTATCTATCTATCTATCTATCTATCTATCTATTTGTCTGTCTCTCTGTCTCTCTCACTCTCTATTATCTTATTTTTTATCTATCTCTCTATCCATCTATCTATCTATCTATCTATCTATCTATCTATCTATCTATCTATCTATCTATTTCTCTCTTTCTCTTTCTCTCTCCGTCTCTCTCATTTTCTCTTTCGCTCTATCTCCCAATCTCCGCCCCCCCTCTCTCTCCCTCTCCCTCTCCCTCAGTTCCTATCACCATGTCTCCGTCTCGCCCTATATACATGTACTTTCATAAGTAATATTGTTAATGATAAATACAAGGTATCTAATTAGTAAGAGCAACGACTTTAACACATCGCCTCTAATCTGCCCCAATGTTTCGGTTTGGCGCATAATCAAAGACCTTGATTGTTGAGGAATTATTATAATTATAGCTAAGACTAATAAAATAGTACAAGTTATGTAAGGAAAAAGGGTTCCTCTTTTTATTAATTCATTTATTAATATTTGTCTGGGTAATTGCTCTTTGGTTTGCATGGGCGTATTATATCACAAAAGAAGTAGGCGACTGTACTCAGAGTTAATCTAGTTACTTATTTCCCTTTTTAGTTCCTTCTGCGGGTGTCTTAATTTCGATGCGATTGGACTTTTGATCTGATCTTTTTTGCCAATTGACTGAACAGTAGCCAACTTCACCATACTGCAGTCTCGAGTTTAACATCTGCATGTTCTGGACCCATATATAACCTGATGGTCAACACATTTTGAAGAGAAGACACTCGGGTGAGAGGTATTGGCAACATATGTAAGCTCTCGTTGTACCTGGTGCAGAGCGAGGCGGTTACTGGGAATAGACGACAAGAAAGGTGTCTGGGCGAGTGGGAAAAAAGTGTTTGCAATCTTCACCATTAACATCTAATTATTATTCTAAATCTACATTTTGTACTCGTGATAGAGTGCAAATTAGAAATGGACAGGGAATTTGTGTTTGTGTGTGTGTGTGTATTATTATTATTACTACTATTATTATTATTATTATTATTATTATTATTATTATTATTATTATAATGACATTATCACATCACTGGTGCACATTCCTTCTCCTATTGTTTATACGTTATTGCTATCATCGTACGACCTCTGCAAGGATATCGGGCCCCAGCCAGACTCGAACGACGCACTTCCTGTAATGGACCAGATCAAACACCAATCTTATTTAAGGGAGGGAAAGGGCGAGCTGGCTCAAGTGGTAGAGCGCTGGGCATCTATTCGTAAAGTTTCAGTTCGATCCCAAAGTCGTTTAAAATAACAGTCGTCCTTAGTTCCCGAATGGTTGGGCCTGGGGCATAATTCCTAGTACCCCGCTCTGTCTGTGTGTGGAAGCACGTAGGCCTACAATTGTTAGTCGTTGTCTTAAACTCTATCCGCAGTAAACCCCAGTACCTGACGCTGGTAGTTCAGAAATCAACCAATCAACCAACAAATTGAAGAAACCCATAATTGTGTTTTACCGTCACTTCCGAATTCAGCGAGGACCTAGGAACTGGAACCTCAGTAGGTTGAATAGACACACAGCGCTCTACCGATACATCTTTCTAAAGACGATAAAATGAATAGTCGACTATTATTGTCTGATAGTTTTAGAAGATGGGTAGGTAAAGAAAGAGTAACATAAGAGAAATATATGAGGAATACAATAGGTATAGATATAGGTAAGAAAGCTAAAGGACGAAGAAAAAAAAAAGAAAAGAGAGAGAGATATAATAATAATAATAATAATAATAATAATAATAATAATAATAATAATGATAATATTTATTTATTGAGCGCTTTCCCTTCATAAAGCTCAAAGCGCTTAACGATAAACGGGAAAGAAAGAATAACATAAGGGAAATATGTGAGGCATACAATAGGACTAGAGACAGGGAAGAAAGGTAAAGCACGAAGAAAAAAAAAGAAGAGAGAGAGAAAGAGAGATAGATAGATAGAGAGAGAGAGAGAGAGAGAGAGAGAAAGAGAGAGAAAGAAAGAGAGAGAAAGAGATAGAGAGTTAGTGAGTGAGTGAGTGAGTGAGTGAGTGAGTGAGTGAGTGAGAGAGTGAGTGAGTGAGGGAGTGAGTGAGTGAGTGAGTGATAATACATAAGTAAAATGATAGGTAGAAAGAGAAATCAAAATATCAAATAAAACAGAGAAGAGATGTGTGGGTTTGAATGTACCAACCGACAGACAGGCAATGCGACAGAAACGAAAGAGTTGTGTGGGTAGAACGATCTAGTTTTAACAAAAAAAATTTATTACATATAGCGACCACCACGATTATCTGCGGTTGATAGGATTAATCCAATCACTGCAACCACAACAATTGTAATCAAACACTTTCCTTGATTCTAATCAACCTCAACTGGCAGCTTCAGCTCAAAACCTGCCTTCAGTGCGGTATTACGATGATGTTCGCCAACGTGAGTGTACTTGGTGTGGAAGTCAATTTGGCGCCAAGTCCGGTTCAAACCAGGATTTTTTGTGAGTGCCAGCTGAGAGCTCCATATCAAGTTACCATATCCATTCCGTTTGCGCAAGATTTCGTGCCACGAGCTTCAAAAAATTTAGATTTATTATTATAGAAAAAATCAGAGGGAAGCACGAAGTAATTATTAGAAATTATGTTTGAAATGAAAATTTGAGTCGACTATGTATTTGAGATTAATAAGTTATAGAAAATTATGTATTAAAGATTATACAGGCAGCATGATATCGTGATGGTAAAAGAAAATTAGTGAAAATTATTTTAGACGTAAACTATGCGTGTTCTAGCTTTTGCCTTAGCTTTTGTTGTAAAGGTGGGGCTGTTTGGAAAATTGAAATAGTAAAAGCAAGTATTGTCTTTAACATATTTTTTAAGGTCAATCTCCATATAATAATTAATTTCATCATTTGACGGTTGGGATAAGAAACGAAACACCAGGAATACAGGTAAAGTTTGGTATACGAATATGTATAGCAAATCGACTCTGATGTATTCTTAAAATTTGAAACAGAAATGTATTCGCCTTGCTTTGCAACTAATCTTAAATATATAATTTGCTTTAAATAAGCAGAAAACACAGCCACGGGATTAGTGATGACAGCTGGGTTATTATTTAACTAAAAGATATTATTTTTTTTTTTTGAAAAAGAGAGATTTGTTCTATAACTGAATCTGTGAGGCGTAAAGGTTGTTTGAGTTTGATACGTAATGGTTTAAAGCCGACAGACTCCTACTTTATCTATACAGTTATATTTATGTTGAGATTTTGATCATAACACACAAATCATAAAGGGTTATGTACGTGGGCCGAGCAGAGAAATGCCATCGTTAAGCTGCTTTACTTTTTGCTGCTGATTCAGATTGTCACCTGTGATGTGTTTACAATGTCTTTTAAATTTGGATTTCGCGGATTTCAATAATAAAAAAAATGAATGTTCCCTAATCCTCTTAGCACGAGAAGGCCGATAAAATTAATATAAACCATTACTTCTCTGGTGAATTTGTGGTCATTGTAAGCTCCCAGTGCTTTATGCAATGCTTTGAAATGACTCGCGCCAAAGGTTTAAGATCTATGCATAATTATACGGAATAAGACTATTAGCTAATTAGGACAAGCCCATTGCAATCTGCGTTTGTTATAAAAAAAGATAATTATGAATATTTATTCAAAATATAGAAAAATATCTATGTTATTAGGGCTCAAAATGTTCCCAAAGCTTCATTTTTATCGGCAAGTTTCTCACAATTTACTAAGTTCCGAAAATGTCTTGGCGAAATGTTAACAATTTTCTTCCAAAGAAAATCGCAGGTCACAGAACTCAAAATACCTCAAAACTTTTCTTTTGCTCTTCGTTCATACTAATGGACCGTAGAATATATAGGTCAACATTTAGAATAATTATTCAGAAAATACGACTGTTTTCAGGCTATAATAATAAGTATAGTATGGTGATCTAGATACAGATTTTGCCAAACACTCTCATAGTTTTATCTTTTGTAATGAGTGTATCACGTGTTGCTCCGACTCAAACCGAAAAACAATTAATAATAGTAACGTTTTATATATAATAAACGCTAAGTGGTCATTTTTAAATTACAAACAAACCATCTGCGTCATTTTATTTAGGATGGAAAGGCAGAAAGAAAATTTATCATTTAAGATGAAGATGTTTGAAGTGCTTTAAAAGTGCGAATGTTGACACCAGTTGAGTCTTTTTGTTTTATTTTTTTTTTCTATTTCACCTACAAAATCTTAATATTAAGTGTCATAGCAAGTTGCTCAATGGAAAGCGACAAAATTTCTCAAGACGTGGAAACCAATTTTTCTTTCTTTGAAGCATATTAAATTTTTCCACCAACATACTAGATATACGGGCGTCTAAGGAAGATAATGAATATCTTAACAAAGCACTTACAGGATAAAAAAGCACTTAAGCCTGCACACGGTCTCAGCTAGATTTGATCGGAGTTTTCCTCTAAGTCTGTCAGCCACGCCCTCTTTGTAGTGTCTAGGTTGACTCTTGATGCACTCTTCGAACGACTTCATTCATTAGTGTGAGCAATCAGAGACATCCCAGGTTTTCGCTAATTTAAGAGCCTGATGCTGCCTGTTTATGTAGATCCACGGTCAATGGTTCAGGGACGAAATACTTAATGAAACAAGGCAAGCGTTTTTCATAATTAAAGTGCTGCACTCATAAAGATAGTGACACTGTCTATTCACCAAAACATATTATATTGTTAATACACATCACGTTTTTATTGCATGGAAAATGGAAAAGACAAACATTTGCGTGGTTCCAAACATAAAATTTCGCAACCTGCTCTTTTTTTTTTACAATGATCATGGTGAGCCACAGTTTTAAGTAATATCCTATCGATCTTGTAAGTCCGATTTTCCTTCTTTGCTTCGATTTTGACAATTTTTTTTGAATAAACAGGTAAATCAATTTCTTAAATCCCCTTCAACAATTGCAGTTAATACATGTACATTCCTGTAAATGATATACTCTTCCCGTCGAAGTGCAAAATATTATTAGGCCATGCCACAAATTCACACAAACCCTACAATTAGACTACGAGGCTGACCAAAAACAAGGATTTAAAAATGACAATGCATGTGCATGAAAAGATAATAATTGTAAACCAATTCCTGACGAGACAAATGGAAAGCGCGGCCCTAATAAAACGCACTTCATTCAATAAACATTTTGACAAAAAAGGCAAGGTTATTTAAATGACTTTCAATGCGTTTATAAGTATACAAGCTAGGGTTCCTGTTTTATCATGGTTCAATCTTGAAGGAAGAACTCTTCAAGCAATTTAGTAGATCTTTTGGATGTAAGACCACTTCTGATTATATTTTGGTAACGGACACTGCGAGCAGGATTTGGGCAGAGGCGCCCTCTATCGGGAGGAAATATCTCTCAATCAGTAGACTGCTTCAGACAGGTCGTGGAAAACTAAGCTTGACGTAATGTCCACATTTGGTGCAGTTTAAGTAGAGATGACAAACTTACACCAAAAAGCGTATTTGTTAGCACTTCATTACACTGTTTTGGTGTAATTGTTCACATTCATGACTAGTGGGCTTGGCAGCTCTGTTAGGTTTTGCTGGCCTGAATTGGCTCACATCGTGCTTTGCAACGCACTATTCTATCTGGTAAATGTATCAAAAAAGAGCGTGGAACTGTAGCAGAGATTACTATCAGCGTTACTGTTATTCTTCAATTTTATAAAATCACGCCATTTCCAAGAAGTTATATTTAGATTTAAATACTTTCCTTCTTGTAACAGGAATTTCAGTGTCTGCTAACAAACAGGTCGCACGTAATTATGCTAAGTAACGCTGGTGTGCAACATGCTCGTAGCTTACACGCTCTGCCAGACCATTCTACGGTGACCCTGGTTGCCGCGTAGCAATATTGCACCGAGAGAAACCTCTTGACATCTCCGGGAATTTTGGCTTCGTAATGACGTGTGTGTTCGGATGTAAAAAATGAGTTTTAACTATGTATAGAAAGACGCATAGAGGCGCAACTCTTAAAAAAGTAATCTAGATTATGTGTATATGCTTATATCAAAGACATGTTTTAGATACGACTACATAGTATGATCAGATTTTTCACATCTTAAAAATTGTACTAAAATCTCATATAACAATTGTGATTTTATAAAACAATGTCTACAACATGCTCGAATTTTGATAGATTTTCTTCAAACGCGCATAATATGACGCTAAGCGTCATTGGGATTTCACTTAGTTTTTAAGCACACTTATGAGTTGCCGAAAATGGAGTGATCCAAAATGAATATATCATTATGTATAATTAAAATGAGAAAAAGAAAATCTGGAGATGGTGTATTTTTTTTATAGCAATCCCAAATGAATCATATTGCCGGTTTGCACGTAATGCTGATAAGTCATACAGGTATAAAACCAATTTAAATTGTCAATAAAACTTTTTGATTTTCCACCTCTACGATATTTTTTGTGTGTTCAGCCACTGACCAGAATACAGAAAACTTTGATATCCTTTTCGCAACCTTAGATTTAACAAATAAATTTATGTGTGCTTCGAAATTGACGATAAGTTGTGTACGCACGTATGTTATGCCAATGCAGGCGCCTTTAAAGGGCCAATCTATAATGCAGTCGCTAGTTGTTTCATACAATTATTATTTTATTCTCTTATGCTTTTGGTTGTTGTTATACGTGTTTTGTTCGGGGAGGTTTGGGTTGGTGCCTTATTGCATTTTTCACGGTTTACAAAATTTCTTGCACTCTTCTCGTATGTATTAGGTGTTGTGGCTCTCTGCTTTTTTCATCTTTACTAGAATTTGAGAACACAGAAGTAAAAATCCGATCCTATAAGAGCATTGACTCGTGCAAAGAATAAATTACCCAATATTACTATCTATCCACCCCTTTGTTTTCCTTCATATCTCTATTATTAATTATCTATCTGTCTATCTATCTATCTATCTATCTATCTATCTATCTATCTATCTATCTATCTATCTATCTATCTATCTATCTATCTATCTATGTATATGTATCTATCTATATGTCTGTCTATCTAGCTATCTACATAAATATTAGTCTATCTATCTGTCTATATATCTATCTACATTACATGTCTATCAACATACATATTCTTCAAACATAACGAGAACCCCATGCAAGGATTCTGAAACACGCCTCTCGAGTAACTCAAAATGGATAAGTTTTCAACGAACACGCAAAACCATAACTTTGCATTTAATAAAAATCGCCACAATAAGACATTGATTATTCCATTATAAACTTTTATTGCAACTGGAAACAGTATAACTCCTCATCAAATGAGTTTATGCAGCTGAAATCTATGTTGTCAATTATAGTTACGAAAACATGAAACATCTTTATGCACATCTATTAATTCTTCGAAGAGATCGAAAAACGTTGTCGACTATTCCACTAAAAGCCTACTCCTGTGCAGTGAACAATGTATTGAAAGAAAATGTTCTAAAAAGATACTTGAACATCTGGAATAATATAAAACTAGGAACAGCGAACAAATAACACCAAGTGAGGAACGACACTAACACGGACACAAGAGGCAACAACGACAAAATAACAAAAAAAAACAAAAAACAACACATCTTAAAACAGGAAATACAAGGACAAAAATATCACGTGCTTCAGGCTCCTTTTATAGCATGAACGTGGCAACCAACATCGGGAAAACGTTCTTCAATCTCCTCGAAGAATGCTTCACAATCAGCAACAAGCTTCACAGAATCATTAAATGAACACTATAAAACTATACCACAGCTGCATGAATAATATTAAACTTTTTTTTTCCGATTTTAGTCCCCTGTAACTGGTTGGGTCGGTGTCAGTATAATGTGACCAGCTGAGACAGGATCACGGTATCCCCGCCCTGTCTCATGCGTGGCAGCACATAAAATTGTCAGACGTAAGTCTTGGGGCCAGTCACCGTATTAGACTTCCTAGAGGAACCTAGGAGACATTAATCAAATCATGTGCTTCAATGAGTAAAATATGTCCATCAGTAGCAGCAGTAGTAGCGTAGCTGTCTATATACGAGAAAAAGAGAGAGAGAGAGAGAGAGAGAGAGAGAGAGAGACAGGCAGACAGAGGAAAAAAAATAAACAAAGAAAGAAAAAAGCAATAATAATGAGGAATATATAAAGAAAATAAGGAAGAAAAAACAAAAACAAAAAGAGACAGAAAGAAAGAAAATAAAAATAAATGAGAAAAGATAATTTCATTTAAAAAAAAGGTAGGAAGCAAAAATCTATTAACTGATGGCAAGTGGTCTAAAAGTTCCCCTTTCAAAAAGACTCGACTCACAAACAATTACACTGTATTCAACCTCTTCGTATGAACGCGTACCTTCATGTTGTATATACATATTTTATGTTTGTCTCGTTCTTTTTCTTACTCATTATAAAGTAGAGAAAACAAAACAAATCATTATCGAAACAAAAGATAAATAACATAAGATATTTTATATTAAATTCTTTTTCTGTCTCTTTACTAAACATATTATTATATAGTTGATCCATTTTCATACCTTCAACCCCACCCATTGTCTTATGTAACTATAATTCTGTCTTTGTAGAGCTAAATCTATATAATTATCGCAGCATGACATTTTAGAGTTTTCAAACAGCCAGCTGTGCAAATACCGCAGCACAAGGGAGTCTGGAATAGAATAGTCTATGGCACCGGCAGCGTTTCAATACATTACGTAAAAATTATCTATTATGGGATATTCAATATTTTGTTCTTCTTGGATGTTTCAGCAAACATGGCGGGCAGAGAGTCATTATGTGTTACATGTTTGAATGTGATAGAGAAAAACGTGGTTTTGGCAGATAAAAGTAACTTTTTGTTGATAGTCATTGTTATTTTTTTAATGCTTTCCTGAATCGTCGTTTAAGTACGCAGTAATAATACCGACCATGACAAGTTTATTAATATTTTGCTGCAAGAAAATTCAAATTTCTCAGCACTTTCTGGATATATTATCTCTAATATAAGCAAACAGCACAAACACCTTGTCTCAGGTATTAAAAATCAATGTATCTTTTTATTTCATTTACTTTTGATTTGGCAGAGTAAAACAAAACGGCAAAACCCTTTGAGGCTACAATCATTTTATCACAATATTAATTCAATAAATATGACAAACACTTCTAAAGAGCATTTGGGAATCCGAAATCTGCAAGCATTATGTGCATTTCCGAAGAAAGTGCAACATAAAAACAAACAAATACAGTGAATATTTCTGTACACTTAAATCTTTTTCATCATTTTGGTATGAAATAAGAAAAATTTAATATTATTCGAAGAACTTTTCGAACTTCCAGAAATAGTTTTTCAAGATCAAAGAGTACTTCTATTTTCTGACGGAATTAAGCATCGACCATCAAAGTGTTTGCTCCGCTAGACATGGCTTCAAACATAGTTCGATACGGGTGCTCTGTTGTTCTAAATAGCATGTCGCCTTTGAAGGCATAACTGTAAGGGTAAATCTGTTTGTAGTAGTCTTTAGACATCTATTTGCAATGTTAATGATGTTTTCTCAGACCAAGACGTATAATGATGTAGTGATATCAACCGCAGTGCTTGGAGACCAGTTAGATCTAAGCAGGAAGTAAGAATAATACTCGCAGCGTTTGAAGTGCGACTGAAAAAAAATTAATGAGGAGGAGAACGACTAACGCGTATTTATGAAGAAGTCTGTATGCGTTCACATTGGCCGTTCTTCAAGACGTGTGGTTTTTGTCTAACGTGCTGTTTGATTGGACCAGGTATTCTTGGAAGTCAGTTTGTCCACTTAGATCAGGCCAATATTCGGACCAATATTCTTTTGCATCAATCAGTTATCTCTCTCCCTCTCCCCCATCTCTCTCTCTCTCTCACACTCTTTCTTTCACCCTCGTTCTTTCCTTCTCTTTCCCCCCTCGCTCTCTCTCTGCTTCCCTCTTTTGCCATCCCTCCATTTCTCTGTCTCCCTCGCTCTCCCTCTCTCTTTCTCTTTCTACCTCGCTCTCCCTCTCCCTCCCGCTCCGTTTTAATCGTTCTAGTTCCCCATATCTATCTGTCTATGTATGAATGCACGTATCTATCTATTTACATTTTTATACCTCTCTCTGTGAATGCATTTTATCTATTTAATTCATTTTTTACCATGTCTGTCTCTCTGCCTGTCTCAGTCTCTCTCTACCTCCACTCTTTTTCTATAATGAATACATTATAACAGTTTGCCTTTCCTTTTCTCTCTCTCTCTCTCTCTCTCTCTCTCTCTCACACACACACGCACACACACACACACACACACACACACACACCATCATCCCTTTAAGCTTCTCCCAATTTCTTTTGTGTATGTCTCCATTCTAAAATTTAAATTAAAATTTTTTATTGCACCAACTCATTTTAAGTGAATGCATAATCATTGATAAAGCATTGCGGGGTTTGCATTTGATATAATGTTGTACTTGTGTAGGCGAGCCAAGCTTAACGTTCAAAATCTAATCAATAAAATCTAGTTAACAATTTTTTTAATCCTCTGCCTCCTCCTCTCCTCCAGTGTCAGAAATTTTTCCTTTTCTTTTTTCTCCCGGCCATTAATTATCTCTTCCAGGTATCCATTTTTGGTTCAAATAAAAACACGCTCCATCTTTATCACTGGCTTTGATAAAACCACAAACATTGCTTTCGTGGGCATCCTTGTGAAATCTTGATTTCTTTTTCTGTATGTTTCTGTTTGAACATTTCGTTCTTGTTTTTTAATCATTAATTTTACCTTGCGTCTTTGCTTGTTTGTTTTGTTTTGTTGTTTTTTGCTTTGTTGTTGTTGTTGTTGCTGTTGTTGTTTTTGTTGTTGTTGTTGTTGTTGTTGTTGTTGCTGTTGATGCTGTTGTTGTTGTTTTTGTTGTTGTTGTTGTTGTTGTTATTGCTGTTCTGGTTGTTGTTGTTGTTGTTGTTGTTGTTGTTGTTGTTGTTGCTGTTATTGTATTTTTTTTTCTATTTTTTCCCTTTCTCCATTTAGACTTTTTTCTTGCACTTTCACATCTTGTGAATAATTTTTAAGCCATGCAATGAGGCGACACATAGCTCAAGAAGAAAGTGCTACAGATTGTCGAGCAAGTGGGGTGGGGGGGGGGGCGTTTCCGCAAGGCTTTCTTCAAGATAATTACGTAATGAGCGTAAAGTTAAACAAAGACTTTATAATATTTACGATCACTCAGCATTGTGATTAGAGCAGATTTAACTATAATATATAGTCATGGAATTAGTAGAACGTTCCTCTTAGTTTTTGTTTCTTTGCCCAAGGGTTCCTAGAATAAATGGTTATTTTTTATGGCAATCAGAACTATTTCTTTTATTTTTACCTGGTTTAATTACAGTCCTAAACGCTGCCTAATTATTAGCTACATTTTCAATGAAATGCTTTAAACATTGTCACTCTCCTTGTCTGTTTAACTGTGGTATGTTTGTCTGTCTGTCTGATTATCTTTCTGTTTGACGCAATTTATCAATCCATCTGTCTTTCTCTCTTCCCGCTCTCCGCTCTCTCTCTCTCTCTCTCTCTTTCTCACTCTCTCTCTCTCTTCCCAATCTCCTCCCTCTCTCTCTCTTCCCAATCTCCTCTCTCTCTCTCTCTCTCTCTCTCTCTTTCTCTCTCTCTCTCTTCAAACCACTCTTTTTCTGCTCAAACAATCTAGCCCCTACGTGTCGCCATAACAGAAGGATGGTGGAGATCAGGGGCGGTAACCCGGACTCTAGGTCACAGATTCTTTCTTCCTCTAGAGTCTTAACTCACACAGAGTTACGTCAAGTGGAAAGCAAAGACTTGATGCAGTAAAGTTCTCTTTCGCTCACCCACAGACGGACTGTGAGACACGCACTCTCCCGTGTTACCAAATTAGGCAACTGGGTTCTTATCTTAGGTCAAAGTAAAGTGAGGGAACCGTTTCCCTTGGTCTTTTCAGTCACAGGTCACAGAACTCGGACTCAGGAAGGCGGCAGTGGGCGCTGAGCTAAGTAGTTCAAGAGATGCAGAAACTGGTAAAGTATCAACATATACACACAAAGAAAAAAAGAAAATATTAGCAAGAGAGCGAGAGAGAATAGAGAGAGAGAGAGAGAGAGAGAGAGAGAGAGAGAGAGAGAGAGAGAGAGAGAGAGAGAGGACGAAAGAGCGAGATAAACACCTTGTTTACATGGGCACTGGACTGAAAGCAGTCCATGCTTAACCATTACATCGTAGAAAATAAAGTAAAGAAGTGACCATGATTCATTAAAAAGAAAACATTGCTTAATATTGACGACAATTTCAAAAGTGTTAATGCGGATGATTAAAAAAGAATTCAAAATAATATTAATAATGGTAATAATAATAATAATAGTAATAATAATAATAATAATAATAATAATAATAATAATAATAATAATAATAATAATAATGATAATAATAATAATAATAATGGATAATTATGCTTGTTCTAGATCCTGTTTACGAGATAGACTTGTCGTGCTGATGCACTCAAATAACCAACGAGGAAACTAACAAAGAAGCGTCTGTGTTGGCCTGATCGTGGATCCCGCACCGGTGGAGATTTACGTTATACCCTACAGGAGATAAAATGTACCCATGTCTAAAGCTAGACAAATATAAATTATTACTCAAGCCTGTTGCTATGCTTTGATGCAGAGCTCAGACATGACTATATTTTGACTCGAACAAGAACTAAAACCAAACAAAAAGAAAAACCGCAACCCAAAAGACTATTATCCATAATTATTTGTAACATTTCATAGACGTTTTATAACTATTAAAGAACTGTTAAACCGCACTCCGAAAGAAAATTACTAATACCCTGTTATGTGAAATACACATGATGCCCAAGCTTTGGTTTGTTTTTCTGTCTGAGGCGACAGGACTGTTTTACCCATAGATGAAAAAAATTAGGAGCAGATTAAAAGAAAACGATATGAAAGATATCCAAAACATATACACGTTCAAGACAACAACAAAAACTGCTCTCTTTTCATGGCAAAGAGCTTAGAACGCGTTCACGATCGATATTTCCCCAATCCATAATAAAAAAAAAATTCGATGCGCATGAGAGAAGTACCTACCCTATTGCCGTTCCATCAACTTACAATACTGAGGTTTCCGGAAAACGCCACTAAATTGCACTAAGCAAGCACATTTTTGGGAATAAAAATGGCTGCTCTTTGAAGACTTCCGAGGGCTGTTTGTGTTTCTGCAAACTTCATATCCTGTGGTTCTACCACCTGAGTAACTCATGACGTCGCAGGCTGTATTAAGATTAACGTCCCTCTGTCAATGATCTATGGTAGCTTTAATGGTGAAATAATTTTTTTTTACCTGTTATTTCTTAAAAAAAATTATTTCAAATTTGGAACAGTCTGACCCGTGAGTGTGTTAATGGTTGTCTCACTATTGTCTAGGTTAAGTTTTAAACGTCGTGATAGGTCAAACTAGCGAAATTAACATTAATAACATACCGTCTAGACTAGATGTAGCGTTTCCCTTTCACCCGTCAGGTGCTGAAACTAGGTCTACTAGTTTAACCTGATTCCATAATGGCTCGTGCCCTAGACAGAGAAAACGTCGATAATTCGTGGTGATTCAGCACTGGCTGGCAATGGTTTCTGTTCCTTCTCATGCTTGCACGACCTCGTTGCTGCAGAAAATCGGAGCTATCTAAGAATGTTTTATTATAGACAATAGGCGAGTTAAAAAAACAACCAAATATAATATGGAGGCTGTTGTCCAAAGAGCAGTATATGTATGTGTTTCAAATGAAACAAAGATTGTATAATTCATGTTTACAATCCATAATGCGAACAACTCAACGCGGATGTTGATAGTTATTAGGAAAAAATAAGGTGGATCGATATTTATTATTCTATGTAGCATTATTATTATTATTTTTTAAAACCGAATATTGAATCACTTGATAAGTTGTTGGTTGGTTAACACATGCTACTAATTCAGTTTGCTCGCATGAATTATGTGTAATGAATCACTTCTTCTGGTGTGTTTTCAGCACTATGCTTTGAATAATTATGACATTATTGTTTTCACTGAGTGTCAATCAGACAAAAATAGAATTAGTATTTTAGTGCTTAGGAGACTATTGGTTGAGAGGCCAGGAGAAATCTGGGCTTCCAATCAGGAGACTGTGTCACATCTGACGGCTAGACTGACCAATGGCGATAGGACCAGGTTATTGTGTGGGTTGTGTGTTGGAAAGAGGGGGGGGGTGAGTTTAGCTTCACCTCTGCTGGAGTTATGCCACCAAGTCAAAAATGCAATTACTTCTAACAGTCAGAGAGACCTAAAGCTTAAACTGAAGCTCTAAGTGCGCCTCAAACTGGAGAGAAGTACATTATGTATCACCATTCTGCAGCAAATTCAGAAATTTAGGTTAAACAAAAAAAAAGCAACCAAACATTTCACTGTGCATATTATTAAATATTTTGTATTCAGCACAAACCGCGTTTGTTTGCTTGTCCTTTGCAACATCAGAGCAAACAATATCTCGTGTACAGGTTCCAAGACTATGGTCTAACAATTACAGATGTTGCCACGCAGAGAATACCGGAGATTCCAGGACTCCAGTTTCAGTCGGTTTTATTATATTGAGACTTTATCCTTGCCTCTTTAAGGGAGCATAGTGGTATAGTTGTATGAACCATGCTTTCTTTAAGTGGCAAGGCGATTCGGTGCCGCTGCATGTAGAAATCGAGGGCTCTTATCCCACATAGTGCAATCATCGTTCGGCCACTTTCACTAAAAGCCTACTTCTAACCACTGTGAGAAATACCGAAAAAAATTCCAGATCTACTTCGATTATCCTGACGCCGACCCCCCAGACAGTATTGATCAATGCAGTCTGATCGGGCTTTGAATGCGCAACTTCTCATCTACAAGGCGCGCGTTTTACCCACTTTTTTCATTAATATAATCATATTATTATAATTCTTTTTAATAACAATAAAAGTAAACTGCGTTTATTCGGCACCAGTGGTTCTACTTGCAGCGGCGAGTCATCAACTAGAGAAATTCTGTCACTCATGGTATTCCCCGACTGAGTAATCATGGATGCGATGGACAAGGTGATGTGATAGTCTACTTTCTCAGGCGTTTGATTTGATTGGAAATAGAAAGATTCAGAGGTGGCCAGGAGAAAAATTAGACAAAAATCATCATCTGTTGGAAAATATAACTCCAACACCTTCAAGGCGAAAACAAATTGTGATTTTTTACGGTTTCAGCGAATATTGCAGAAACCACAGTGTGGCTTTCAGAATAATTAAAATAATTAAAATAGCGAAAGTATTTTACATCCATATCAAAGTGACAACGAAAAAAAAACAACAACAACAACTAGAACATAAAACAAAGACAACAAACAAACAAAACCAGGTTAGATGTTAATTTTGTTGGAGATAATTGAAATAAGAATTTTTTGGTCTTATTGTGTATGAGTGTGTGTATAGTAATATCTATTGTATTAACATAAATATTATATAATAAAACTGCTAAACTCGCTCTCTTAAATTCTGAACATAGGAAAAAACATTCCGGAGCATTGCCATAGTTGGTGGATTGGAGTTTTGAAATATTATTCTCATTTGAAATATTATTCTCAAGCTGTAATGGCTAGTCTGCCTTTCTAAGCCATTCTTTTCATAATTTTTCTTCAAAAGTTCATATCGATCGAATGGTGAGTACAACAATGCCTTGGCTAAAGTCTTGCTAATAGTAAAAACTATCCTAAATAGGCGCTGTTAGCACCATTGTACCAAATTCTTCTTCAGTATAATGTGAAAACCTAGCACAGGATTCCAGGTGTCCCCGCCCTGTCTCGTGTGAACAGCATATTATAAAACTCAGTCTTGGGATCCGTCTACAACAAAGTCTATAAAGTTCTGACGTTGGATGTTAAGGAACCAGATTAACCAGAACTACCACTAACGACAAAACTACAAGAGACATGTGAAACAGAACAACGCCCTAGCGAGAAGTCACTCCAGGTGCAAGCTAAATGAGGTCGCTGTCTCGCTGGAATTATTTCTTCCAGACGGCAATTTGTCACGACCCGAGAACATGAATCTTCTACCTCCATCCTTGTTATGGAAAATTACAATCTTGTTTTATTGTGGTGGATAAAATGATAGAGTGAATTGATCGGTTAATGACAACTGTCTCATAAAGTGGAGCGCTGAGTATTGACCATTTAATGGTAACACTGGCACATAGTGTGAGTTTGTGACCACTGGATGTATTGGAGATCTTGAAATAACGAGACCCATAGCGAGGCGAGAACGATAGATACACGACTATGCAGCGGCGTCCAATTACAGCTTTATCCTAGACTTTATGAGCCAATGAGCAGCCAGGGAACCGCACGCCTGAGGAATTTGATTATTTCATCCGTCATCATGTTGTGGGTCGCAAATCATGAGCCAATGAGCAGCCACGCCTGAGGAATTAGATTGTGTCACCCGTCATCGTGCTGTGGGTCGCAAAGTTTGCATTGATCGCAAAATGGCGACTGTCTCGCGACGCAAAAAGTCGGGTATCGACTGCAGAAAGATATTGTCACACACTGACATTTTGGGGTCGCTGACACCTTGCAAATAAAGTGGGGAAGAAGAGCATGGTCTGATTTTTGTAACAATAGATTTTGTATTGACTTGTTTGTAAAGTGTGAACATGTGGGTAAGGTTGGTTTAACGTCCAACGCTAGCTGAATAGAGGATGTATGACTGTGTTTATCTCTAGGTAGACAAAAGACAATAGATTGGCATTGTGGGCCCGTGAGGCAACTCTAACTGTGCCACATCGTTACATTTTGCCAAAGTAATTCTTATCTTTTTTTTTTCCTTTTTTTTAGAGTTGTATCCTTTGTCCAAAGTAATTTTTATCTTTTTTCATTTCTTTTTTTTTAAGAGTTGCATTCTTTTGTGCTATTAAAGCGGAATTAAAATATGGTAGAGCTTGAGGTAAAGTAAAAAAGAAAACAGTCAGAGAGACAGCCGATAGAAAAAGATAGAAAGAGAGGGATAGAAAGGGGGAGAGAATTTGAGAGAGAGAGAGAGAGGATAGAAAAGAGAGAAATTGAGGGAGAAAGAAAGAGAGATAAAGAGAGAGAGAGAGAGAGAGAGAGAGAGAGAGAGAGAGAG
>RQTK01000006.1:920294-958517 GCA_003991915.1 Elysia chlorotica | reverse complement strand
AAATGTATAGATCGACCCCAGCAGAAACTAAGGATGTTCTCCGAAGGACACCACTTCTATTATTTCTTTTAGCTACGTCTAAGTGTGGAAGGACATATAGATCTGGCACAAGTTAGCGTGACCTCTGTAACTAACGACAAGGAACGAAACATATGGGCGTACAATCACTAGCATTTTACGGTCTCGGAGTCTTCTTCACCAAACCATACCAGGTGGTGAAGTTTCATCTACGACCTATATCCAGCGCCCACACCCCAATTTAAAGCAGGAACAGTGCACCAAAATAAAACAAAACGCAAAACGCATACAAATGATAATAGACAAACAAAATCAGGGCGATGATAAAATGTCAAAAAAATAGTAAGATCAGTACCACACAGCCACAATTTGAACTTACACGTCAGGAAGGAGTAATTGCAGTAGCACAACTTTTGACGTAGGATAAATTAATATTGCTTTATTCACAAGAGTAGCTGATGCATTAACAGCCCATGTTTTATACATGTATTTTGTATTTTCCACACCTGGCGAAATTGTTATTCTATTTCCATACCTAAATTTAAATTGTTTCGACATGTCATGTCGTTTTACATTTCTTTTAATTTCGCGAGTCTTGGTGTAGATTGATCTGTAACACTTATTTTGAAGTTCCATCTTCACACGTCCTTGTCACCCTCTGTTTTTGCGAGATATTCATTTTCACTGTTACCTGACCATTTCCTGGCGTGATGATGTTCGCCCCAGAGACTAGAAGCCTTGCTATGATCAGGCCCAGAGCCAAATCCAAGTGCAATTTGCGCCCAATCATAGCTCTATCCTTGTCTTACGGAGCCAATGAGAATTTAGCAAACCAATTAGTGGAATGAATTCCCGATCATTTTTTTGTCATGTGTATAGCAACGACTGTAACGTGGATCGATTTCTTTGTGAGTGTAAAATTTCTCAGTTCCTGGTTCTACAGGTCAATGTCAGTGGCCGGCGTGACGGAGGCTACAGTTTCCTGGTCTGACTGGCATCACGTGTCTAACCAGCAACGTGATGGTCAGTTGAGGATCACTGGCGAGAAATTGGCTGGAGCTCACCAGCCAGCTCCGGCGTGAGATCTCAGACACAAACACTTTGGACACCGCGACAAAAAAGTTTGATTAATATCAGCTACTCGGCTATTAGGATAATTATGTCGCGGATGGGTTCTAAGATGAACATAGAAACAGAGCGGGGTAATCTGCCACATGATGATCTTAGTATCAGTCTTAAAATAGACTGGTTGCTGAAAAGGAAACCAGCATCAAAACTAACACTGGCTTGACACTGACTGCACTGCGGCGAGCCGGCTTAATTTCATGGTACAGCCTATAATAATTATCACTACAGAGTCTATTTATAACTTTTATCTTATAGATTGGTTCATTATTACTTACTTGGATTCATACAAAAATATAATTCTTAGAAATCATTTATCAATTAATTATTAACACTGTGATGTCGACTTAATTGTTTATTATTAATTCCGGAGAAAGGAAGGTTGGGCCTGATTTGATATCCTGACTGCCTTCCCACTCCTCTGCTTGTACACCTCATGAGAAAAAAACTAAGAACAATCCTTATCAGAGAAACGTCGCAATGTACCCTGGTGCCCGGAAATAACTAGCTCAGCGTGCAATGAAATTAAAACTTATTATCGCCGTAAATGAGCCACCAGGTGAACATTCATACATTAGCTAAGTTTTTATTGCTGATAATTCTATGAAACGGCTGAATTTAAGTTATAATACAATAAATCAGGCTGCGCATGCATATAGCGTTTTTCAAACTAATAATCATGACTTTGATAGAAATTTGAAGACTGTCATATATATGGATTATTACAGGCGAAGTCCTAGATCTCCTACTAGTCCTAGCCATAGAAAACCACGAGAGAAACAAGAGAAAACAAAAAAGAGAGAGAAGCAATGCAGAAACAGGTGGGGAAAGAGACAAAAAGTAAGAAAAGGAAAGATGTGGCACAAAATAGAAATAGAGCCATTTCAAGGAAAAGATAAACGTACATGTGTATAGTGTGATAAATGGACAGCGGGAAATTGAGAGAGAGAGAGAGAGAGAGAGAGAGAGAGAGAGAGAGAGAGAGAGAGAGAGAGAGAGAGAGAGAGAATGAGAGCGGGGATGAGGAGCTCTACAATATCCATCATAAAATTATTTTTCATTGCTCTAGTCTTAATTCAGTAATTGGTCCATCTCCAACTCTTCCATGAGACAGGTTAAGTTAGACATACCCGATGACATAAAAGTTGTTAACTGTCGTTTTTGTTTTGTTTAAAAACAATGACTGAATTTACGAGTACAATGCTATTCTGAAGCATCAAGTGGGACATTTTCGAGAACAAGAGCGAAAAAATTCGAGACTGATGTAGGAAATAGTGCAAAACAAAAAACAACCGTTGAATGACTAGGATCTTTAATTTTCAATACTGTATTCTTCCAGTCGGCTTTATCACGCCTTTTCCCCACTTATTCTTAACATGTGATCTAGACACAGTGCCCATCTCTTTACTCTTATAGAGTGTCCTGAACTTCTAACCCCTGATATTACTGATGTTATAAATGACTCACTCGCCAAGGTACTGTTCCTCGCGGTTTTAAGTTGGCACATGTCAGACCCTTAATAAAAAAAGCAGGTCTTGACGAAAATAGTCTTAACAACTTTAGACCTGTATCCAATCTAAAATTATTATCAAAACTTCTGGAAAGGATTGTGCTCGATCAGCTTTTCTAACACTTCATGACAAATTTATTATTTGGAAATTGTTCTTTAGTATGCATATAAATTTTCCACAGCGCTGAAATAGCTCTCTTAAAAGTTACATATTATATGATTTTATTAGATTTCTTAGACGAAAACACCGCCTTTCAACACTTGATCTTTCTGAAGCTTTCGGCACAATCGATCATGTGATTTTGATTAGACGATTAAAAAAGATCTATGGCCTATCGGGAACAGTAGGTAAATGGTTTGACCCTTATTTATGCAATAGATATCAGTCAGTTAAGTTTGGTAGATCTAACTCTGACTACATTCCAATTCAATTCGTTGTCCCACTAGGCTCTGTACTTGGATCAATACTTTTTTACTTTGTACATTCAGCCTCTAATCAACATAATAGTAGAACACTCTCTAAGATTCCATCTCTATGCTGATGATACTCCGTTATGCAAAGCATGCAAAATTGAAGATGTACAGTCTTTAGTCACTACAACATCTGACTGTGTTTATCAAACCATCTTTGTTGTATTAAGAAGAAATTATAAATTAACAGGCCAATGATCTTTGTATTATCTCGGTCCCAAAGTATGGAACAAACTTCCCCAAATCAGAAGGGATGCACCTTCCATGGACATTTTTAAACGCATAAAGTTCTACCTTTTTGATGGTTGATATTAAACCTGTGAAATTATTTTGTAAATATCTCTACCGATTCCTGTGACTTTTGAATGAAATATTGTATTCTGTCAACATTATGTGTTTTTTTTTTCTTTTTTAATTGTGATAATGGAAATCGTTAAGCGCATTGAGGGTGAAAGTTCATGAAAGTACGCTATGTAGATGCAATATATAATTTTTTTTCCTTCTAAAAATCTAATATTACTCAGTCTTTTCATCTTTCGTTAAAATATCTCGCCAATGTATTAATAAAGATGTATCAGTGTCTCTTTTTCTTTCTTTAGACACGTGTCATATTTATTTTTAAGCATTTCTCATTCCATTTTAGTTTTATTCCTCAGATTTGCCCTCAATCTTTTTTCTTTCCTGCACCGATGATCTGATTTCCCCCCTCTTTATCATTCACTACGTCTTTAATTTCTGGATCTCTCCCTTAGCACTTGTCTATACCTCTTCTCACTCTCTCTCTCCATGTTATATTCTTATAATAATATCTGAACCAATCATCAGCAATAAGAGGAAATCTTTTGACTTTTCCAGTCTATCCTCTTTACATATGACTTCGTTTCTTTGTTTATCCCTATGGTATACCGGGATTAGATCTATTTTTAGATTGGACTAAACGACAAGAGCGCTTTCTTGTAATCATCTTTCATTGATACCTGCGTTATTTTCCTATTTTTAGCTCAGGAGTCCAGGATATAGAGCATCATTGATCCCAGGAGTTCAGATTTTTAATTTTAAGGGTTATGGTCCCTTTCTCTTCCTAACCACTCTAAGGATCAAGTAAAAAAACTGGCTATCAGCTGAAAGATAATTATGCAACAAATCATGTCTTAATGAAAAGATTATTGGTTTCAACCATGGAGTACTGGTTTCAACCAAAGCATCCAAAATTACTGAAGTAGACAAAATGTTCCAGTAGGATTCAAATTAGGCTATATCACTGAATTAATGAAGCAGTTTGCATTGTCCGTGTGCAGTCTGGGCAGGCTGAAAAAATACTCTCTGCGCATCACTCTGTGTAAGCTATGTACAAAATGTAATGGAAATACATGCAGCTCGTCGTTAATGTCACCGTTGTTAGAAAAACTGTTCACTTTGGCCGATTTGGTGACTTTGTCTTCTGTCTTTTACAGCTCAGATCTGAACAGACTTGGCTTTATTACAAATAACGAGTCAAAGTCCAGGTTACTCTCTGGATAGTTTATTTCATATTTCAGTGCAGTGGCCCAGGTAAGTAGCGTCTGATTAGCGACAATCCCATAACAACAATATAATGAAACAATTACATATTAGAATCCTCTTCTGTCTCTGTGTTACGGTATATAAAATTGTCAGATGAATCTCTTTAATTTTTAACAATTTCAAATAATATAAAGCTCCAAGTCATTCAATTCTAAAATAGTTTATATTAATTAATATTATTCCATGCTTTTTTTTTTTTTTAAACCATGGCAAAATAAGGCATGAGATCAGACAGCTGCAATGGTGTAATGGTAAGTCTCCTCTCCAGCCAAGGGGTATAGACTATCTGAACTGGCTCAGCGTCACATGAATCCACTGCTTGTTATTGTTGTAAGTGTCACTATGATGCAGAACTTTATATGACAGATCTATATTTAACCACACTTGAAAATTGTCCTCACAGTGAGACTGATAAATTTTTATCACAAAATGATGGTTCACATACCAACAAGTATAACAGTATTAAAACAAATTTGGAGAGAATTAAAAATAACATGTGCACAATAATTCATACAAGCCTTATGGATAACAAAGAGCAGCGTATATGCAATAAGTTCTGCTTCAGTTCCATCAGATGAATCTTCTAACAAGTACCATACTAACAAGAAATATTTCCAGCTGGGACACATATACTGGAATTGTCATCATCACACGAAAAAAGAACAATAGCAACAACAACATTGTATTATCACAGAAAAAGGTTTCTTTGCCTTAAATTGGTAGCAAAGTAATAAACGAAAAAATGTTATGCCACATGAGAAATTTAATAAGATAGCAAAAAGAATCGGAAGTATACTTCATGGACAAAAAAATTATAAGAAACCTAAAAAATTTCACTGCAATGGTACTTGGCCTCGATCACAAATCAATTAAAAACTGTTCAAATGTCAAAAGCAAAAAAACTTAAATTCAAGATCTAAAGCCCACATTCAAGGCTAGCAGTTTGAATTTTGATCCGTCCCAAAAACTTTCCTTGAATAACTTGACTTCTACTAATCTAAAGCAAAATAATAACAAAGGAAAAAAATACTAATTTTACAATGCATATGTCATATTCAAGGTCTCGCTTAATAGGGTATGAATCCTTCGAGAAAAGAAATATTTGCATTAAGTTTGCATCAAGCTAATTCTTTACCTATTCAGCACAGTTTAAACAGTTGAACAACTAAATATGGGACAAACAAGAGGATATTTTTTACTATTGCTGTGATCTAATTGTATGGAAAAAATTGAATGAATTAGATATTAACTCAAAGATGAAATGGGTTTATTTAGTGTGCTAGTGGCCCTGTAAGCTTTTGTAAGAGACTATTGTAATATCTTTTTAATTTAATAAGACTATTCTAATAGCATATTTTGTTGCAGATCAATCTTGGATAAATTTCATTCTGTAAGATCTGAGTATAACAATTTGACCACACACACACACACACGTAAAGCCAATCGTTAAAACACTTAAACATGAGTCTCACACTTGCCATAGAAAAAAAGAAAAGATAGTTTAATCCTGAAAAAAGTCACTGAATAGGAAAGCAGAGAATATATTCTGGATAATGGTAAGAGTAAGTTATATGAGCAAACACAGCAAATTTTATACATATCAAAGAGTGGAATCCACATAACATAAATCTTGTGGGGAAGACATCAATTTTTGTTTTATCCTACATTATATAAAAAAATGATAGCTCTGTGTCCAATAAAAGAAACAAACTGAAGATTCAGAAATAGTTGATATAAAGCCATAGTTTGTCTAAAACAGATTTCACTTTTAATAAGGAATGCATCTCTCAACATAAATGATTGATATTACAATAGAAATTCTAAACCACAGCTTTCTGCATGAATCTTACGTCTTTTGAGATCTGTAGAACGACTTAAAACCATCAAGATTATGAGATTAAGTGCCTGTTACCACCCCGTGGTTTTGTCCGTGACCATCTCAGGCCGACTCTTGTAACAACTTGTAGCTGTGCACGCTGCCTGACACCGCGTGGGTCTGACTTGTCCTGGCCCTCTTCGCCGCTGGTGGGTGTTCCTCACAGTCTGGGTCGCCGAACCCCCCGCCTCCTGGAGTCTCCAGGTGAAACACATCCTGCCAGACACAGAAGCACAATACAACGAGTCTCATCAAGATCAGTAAGCATGTTTCAAACTACTTATAAGGAAAACAATCAATTGAGTAATATGACCCCACAATTCAGAATATTTCATTTTTTTCTTTTAAAGCTTAGCCTTTGAAGAATATTTCCTAAGTAAATTATGATTAATCTAACTATAAATAAAAACTGCAAAATTCCTGAACTGAAAGTACAAAGCATCCCAAAAAGTATGTACACCTTATTTAAGTTTTTCAAATATGTCTGTCTAAGTTCACTAACACGGAACGTTTTCTTATATCAAAGCTTATCTATCTACACTTTTGATAAAATAAAACTGTGTCAAAATAAAAAGGTTTGTATCTAAATAGAAAAATCATTAAAAAAAGAGTTTTGCATTATGTCAGGCTGGAATTTAAGTAATAATACGCCATACCATACAGTTATATTTTCATGATTTTTGCATTCTTACAAGACCTGTTTGTTATGTAACCTCTAGTTTTAACACAAATTTAAGTAAAGATCCTTTTATATCCACCTTCATTAGCTAGGATAGATCAACCTTTTTTGTTTTAGTAAACAGTTTCTTTTATTCCCGTATGTTGAAAAAATAACATTTTCTTTTACACAAAAATTTAACATATCTGTTCCACCCTGACAAGAGAAAACTCACGCCCGGCTTCACATGGACTGTGTTTTTAGCGCCGACCTCTACCACTCTTCCATCGGAATAGATCATCAGATTTTTTCCCTTCTGCCCATCTTTACCTCCTGAAAAAAAATGATAGTTGAAAAGGACTGAAACATGCAACCTTAAATGTTATATTGCCAAGAAATATAATATGATGAAGTACATTTCAAAGTTGCAAAAGAGCTTAACGATCACCATTACCTATAACAGACTCATTTCATGAAACATACCATTACCTATAACAGACTCATTTCATGAAACAGACTTATGATTAGATTGTTTCTATTAAGGAATATCCAATGCTCACTGTACACTTAGCTGGTAGCTAGAAATGTGCAACACAAAATATATACAAATGCAGGATTTGGCAATGTTTTTCTTAGATTTAATTGAGACATGCTAACATCAAACATTCCATTACAAATTTTATGTGTCTGACAAGTACTTTCCTGGTAAATATTTATAATAAAACCCCAGAACTATTTAACTAATTCTACCTTCAAGGCCATAGGGACTGAAAACTCTTCGCTCAGTCAGGAGAGATAAAGTCAATGGTCGGCGGAAGAGAAACTCTCTGATGATACCATCACCACCACAATAACGACCTTTGCCCCCTGTACCTTCATTGAGCCTAAAACACTGGAGCACCACAGGATACCTGAATCAAACAAACAAACAAGACACCCAAAAAGCAGGATTAAATTGAGCTTACAAAATGCATTCTTTTTTTCATAATGATTTTAACCCTGATCGTACTTTGGGGGGTAATTTTTTACCCCAGGGATCAGTTATTCTCTGTTTTACTAAACTTGTAGAAGGAATATATTTTTTAAACTTTGTGTATTCTTCAGTTATTCATTTCTCCAAATGATTCTGTGTGACTGACAGCAAAAGATTCAATATACATATTGACCATTGGTCATTTTCTAAACATATTATATGTTATTGACAAATGGGGGTGACTATAAGCAGGGTAGTCGTTATTGAAGGGATGACTGAGACAGACATCTGAGTGACAACTTCTTCATGAGAAAGAAATGATTGATGAACAAATATCACGCAGAGCTCTTTACCTTTTCTCCAGTATCTCTGGGTCGGTGATTCTTGTGTTTGTCATGTGAGAGTGAACACCACTGCGCCCGTGCCAGCTGGGTCCCTGAGAGAAGAGATGACCGTAGGAACATTGTTAAATCAATCATGAATGTACCGTTTTGCATACACTGTAAAGATAGTGAAATTCACTTAGGATAAACCTTTCAGGGACAGCCTAAAAGTTTATTTTATCCCAAGTTTATGTTAAACAGTGACTGTGAAGTAAAAATAAAAAGCGAATTGGTGTCTCAGATTAATTTTAAAATGAATAATTTTTTCAATGAAAATTCGTTCAAAGAGGAAAGAAAAAAAAAATGTGTTAATCCAGAGAAGTGTTATTTGTTTATGATTACTTAATGTTTACCTTCAGTTACTAAGTTCTTTTGTGGATAGGTTACATGCAATGTACACATGCAATGTACACCAACCAACCCAATCTGTAGAGACCCCTAATTAAGATTCAAACCTAGCCCCTCCAAATCTGAAGCCCTGTACTCTATTGGTTGAGCTATATTGCCTCCTGCAGTTAAGTCTTTTATTTTTTTTTTTTTTTGCTTTTTGCAACACTCATTTGTATTGAGAACTCACAGCTCCAGCCCCACCAGCTACTGTTTCGTAATATCCAACATTCTCGTCGCCAAATGTGATGTTGTTCATGCAGCCCTAGGGAAAAAGAAATCAAGCAAAGCATGAAGTAAAAAGGTAAATTTTTACAATTGCTGATAACAGGATCAAGAGCACCATTTATAATTACAGGGACTATATGGGGATAATTAATAGGACATTAAAGATATCGTAACATTAACTTTGTAATAGTACGTCGTTAAGGTTACTTGGATAATTCATCCAAGGACTATTGATCAGACATCCCCTAAAATCAATTCCATGGCATCATGATTGACATAAAAGTAGCAATACTTATACATATTGCTGGATGTATTTTTCCTCAATTTATCACATCTATGATTATTATGGGTAGCTTGAGCATAAACAAAAATTCATTATGAAAAAAACCCACTAGGAAAGCAGTTGCTCGTCAGTCCAGAGCATGAATTCACTGGGTTACCAGTTTTACCAAATAAATAGCAAATTTTATGCAAATAAGTTTAGCCAATAGCAAACTAACGCTCTTGAGAAGATTTAATGCTACTTGAATTACAAAAGAATTTGTCAGTCATCTGTGTAACTGACCTGTGATGCAGCACAGATACCGAACGCCTTGAGGACCACATCCACAATCCTTTGTGACGTGAGCACGTTTCCCCCAACAACTGCTGCGTGTTCCCAGGGGTCGATGATGCTGCCGGGTGGAAGGATGACCTTGATTGGTGCCAGACAGCCCTGGAGGTGACAAAAGAAAACATAAATGATACAAACAATTTCACACTGATTTCAGTCCTGCAGTTACTGAATACAGATACACTAGGTTGGCAGAGTAGCTCAGTTAGTAGGGCTCACTGCTGCTAACAAGGAGGTCCCAGTTTGAGTCCAATTACGTACAAAATATTATTCGATTCTTTTGCCTAGTCATTACCATTTATCCTATCTACCAACAGTTCCTATAAAATATATCCATCTCTATTCTGTTTTTAAATTGGCATAACTATATATACATAATTATATATATGTATGGTCATTACAATGCAAATATCTCCATATGATAAAAAAGCTAATCTTTCCTTATCTATCAGACTGACCTTCAACCCCGGTGAGAGAGAAGCGTACTTGGTTGAGAGGGATGTAATGTTCTACAATGCATCACGGCTGATAAACTCTCCGTGTTTACTTCTTTATTCCTTATTTCCCCCCTCTCTCTCTCTCTGACTCTCTACTCCAGTGAGAGCAAAGTTTACTGGCACTTCATGTCCCACCATGCACCTCTGGCAGTAGATAATGGTGACAGAGTGATGGCCCTTTGAGCCTTCAATTAATATCCTTCGAGCCTTCAATTAATATCCCTCATCACTTTTCACCCTAGCGAAAATAACATCCCTCATCACTTTTCACCCTAGTGAAACTAACATCCCTCATCACTTTTCACCCTAGCGAAAATACATCCCTCATCACTTTTCACCCTAGTGAAACTAACATCCCTCATCACTTTTCACCCTAGTGAAACTAACATCCCTCATCACTTTTCACCCTAGTGAAACTAACATCCCTCATCACTTTTCACCCCAGTGAGAGAGAAGCATACCTGGTTGAGAGGCACGTCGTGTCCCACCATACACCGCAGACAGTAGATGATGGCTGACAGAGTGATGGCCCTCGGAGCGTTTGTGTTTCCCTGGACCTGGTGACCGGTGCCTGTGAAGTCAAACACGGCCGTGCCCTGGACACAGAGGGACAAATACAGGTGGAAGATTAGTGTCAATACGACTGCACTCATGAACTTCATTTCTGCAATGATAAGTTATTTGTTTTCAAACTTGAACTGCCTGTTTTGACTAGCACTGAAACGTATAGAATGTGCCGACCAACTATGAAAAATAAAAAACCAAAAAAAAAAAAAAAAACAACTCCTGGGCTTTTCCTTTAGTGGCTTTTGAATCCACAAAGAAATTTGAGTTACCAATTTATTGCTAATAATCTTGAGCTCTGATTTTTCAATGGAAATATATAAAGATTGTTTGCTGTTTAAGTATATAAAGATTGTTTGTTTTTAAGTAGTGCCAGTCTCATAGGCAGTTAAAGTGTTTATAGAACAAGTTATAGAGGAAATTGCTTGGTTAAAAATCTGGATGTAGGACAACAGCAATAGGTACAACTTTATGTATATTAGTAAATTGCATAAATTTAAACTCGATATCAAACCTTTTTTTGAAACTGTTTACCCATAATTTCAGCGCTTTTAATTGGTAGCACTTTTCTTAAGCCAGGGCACTCGTGATGGTCTACGCCTTTTCCTTTGAGATTTGATTTTACGCACATTTGTTTATATATGGACATTAATCATACTTCATTTAAGTCTCACTTTTTATTTAATAACTTTTATTATATTTGTTGATATAGGATAATAAAACTATGTTGCATAACACTAACAGATACATTTATGACTTTATGTATAATTGTTCATGAACTTTTTTTTGTTATTAAGTATATTTGTAGATTTAAAATCCTTTATCACATGACATTAGAGATTGATTTGATGTATATTAGTTTAGTGTATATCATGTAAACCGCTTTGAGATTTTCAACTTCAAAATAGACAGTGCTAAATAAATGTAATTCATTATTATTATTATTATTACTATTATTATTATTAATATTATTATTATTATTATTATTATTATTATTATTATTATTATTATTATAATAATTATATTCAGTAAGCCCCATTATATACATATCGAGAGATTACTTGGTCTAGCTTATATAACAAAACCAAACAAGAGTCATTCACCACATAGCTTGCAGCAAACACTAATGTACAACACAGTTAATTTATCAGTCTGTACAAATGCTTTTTTTTCTCCCATAAAAATTGATTAAACTATCAGTGAAATACAACTTTTCCGTATGTTAAAATATTAATTGTATGTTTATTATTTTCCTTGATATCTGGTATTCAAATGCAATTACATTTTAAATGTTTTGGATGAAAATAAGATTGTTCAACCAAGCATTGGCAATTTCTTCTAACTTCTGCATGAATAAACATATAAACATATTCATCAACTGAAAACTTAAAAATAAATGAATAAAAAGATTGTATACACACAAAAAAAAAAAAAAAAAAACAACAAAGACCAAAAAGATTTTATACACGTAAAACAAAACAAAAAAGGAAACAAATGATAAGTTCAGAAACTTGATGGATCAGCAAATTAACTGATACCATCACTGAGCTAGTGCATTAACATATTTCCTTTTTGATATTTTTGAAATAAGTATAAAAAAAGGATGATTTAATCCTATGCAGTACAAATATACTGTTGTTTTTCTTTGTTCAGTTAAAACAGAAAATACCTCAATATTATTTACACTTCATTATGAGTAGATACTAAACCAATAAACACCTTGATATAAATGCTAATGTTAAAATGGCCATATTTCTGATCTATGTCATCCCCTTAGCCCCAGATAAATAGTATTACAGTGTGAGGCAAGGAAAACACGACTGCCGAGCCCTGAGATCGCCTCACCTCAGCAGCATTGATGTCCACCCTCAGGCAGATCTTGGTTCCGTGGTCCATGAAGTCCTCAGCGTAGAGCTCAGTTTTTCCTGTCCGTGACTTGGTTTTCACCGCAATCTCTCTCAGCATGTCCTTCACTGCCACTTCTGCGTTCTCCTGTAGATAAAAAAAAGACAGGAGGCTTTTTGTTCATTTTACTAAATATTGTATAAGATTTTTAAAAGCTCTTTTATCTATAAGGTGTCATAAATATTATAAAAGATTATGTTAGCTCCTGAGTTGTAATAAATAATGAACAAAACTTATACAAGAGACCAGAATAAATATTAAAGTCTGTAAACTTGGAAAAAGCAATCTGGTTTGATTAGACAAAATTATTAGAACAATGGTTTCAGATCTGGTCATCAATAGATACTAACTATGTTAACTTGCTTGCTTTAGCTTTGAATTTGATCAAAGCATCCAGGTGACTATATAAGGTAAAACTGGTTAAAAAAAAAAAAGAGAGCTCATACATCTCACTACACTGAAATCAATGCGATGCGATACTGATACGCTTTTTAAAACATTATTACATGTTAACAAAGTAATTCATAAAATATTGAATATCTCTAAAAAATGGCAAATCAAAGGTAAATTTAAAATAATAAAAAATTTGACTGAGATACACCAGAGGAATAAAACAAGCATTTATTTGTGCAAACTGTATTGCCTTTTCTAAGGAATAGTCAAAATTAAAAGTTTAATATACAAGTGTGTTTTAATTTTTTGTCTCTGGTGCTTCAGTCTCACAGATTAAAAGCTTATGAATCTTCTAACAGCTTCACATACCTGGATATGTTTCATGTACGCCTGAACAACATCCAAGCCATACTCGTTGATCAGCTCTGTGATAAGTTTGATACCCTAGACAAAGGTGGACAAACACACAGAGAAAATTAGACACTCACATTTAAAAATCACATTGATAATTATAAGTGTGGTATAATAGGTAAAAACAAGTACCGGTACACAATCTATACTGAGTTCACACAAAGGGCCCAAAAAATGTACATTCAGGCTTAAGATCGAACCCAGCATCTTCCCAAAGGTTGAATGCACAACCAATGAGCACTTGCAAGAGCAACAATTAAAAAAAAAAAAAGGTCCGCTGCCCTTAATTTAACCCAGCAACTAGAAATTTTCATAATGCACCTGGTACTTGATCAGGCCCTACCATTACATCTAGCACATCAATTTCAAGCCATTGCCCCAATGGTACTAGATCAAGCTTAGCATTACAGCTAAGGCCTCAGTTTTAAGCCATTGTCCCAATGATACAAGGAGGAGTTGAGTTGAGTTGAGTTAGTTTAACGTCCATCATCAGCACTATATAGGCTATATTGTGGATGGGCCCCAAGACGGACATCAGACAATTATATGTGTTGCCACACATGAGACAGGGCGGGGATACCATGACTCCTGTCTCAGCCGGTCACATTAAACTGACACCGTCCCAATCAGTAGAGAATGCAACCGCCAGGATTCGAACTAAGAACCTTTTGCGTTGGAAGCCGATATTCAACCCCTGGACCACCACGCCCGAGTGGAGAGGGAGGAGGATGGAGGCAGGATAGTATTTCTCATTGTTCCTTTCTGAGGTTTCAATATAAGCTAATGAAATTGAGTCTCATAGCAGCAAAACAATGAAATTGTACATGAAAACATGTGATCATTCAACATAAAGAGTTAAAAGGGGTGCGTGTTGTTGCTGCGGTTGCAGGAAGTCCTGAGTTCTATTTAAGCTTGAGCTACCGTGCTCCCTTCTGGTTGAATCAGTGTTAGCATAATGTTACCCATTCTGGGGTCTTGTTGCCAAATGGGATCTTTTTTCAGGCCTTGTAGTGGTCTCACTAACTCTGACCAAAAACTATAAAGCTATAATCAAAGGTAAACACCATTCATTGTGATGAGATCTTATATCACAGCGACCAACTACCAAACTTTTAGTTCACTTGTCTGGCTGTCCAGTGAACACCCATTAACGATGACCACCGGGTCATGCAACGGTCTTTTCATCTACTGGCTTTGGATACAACTGCAGACTATTTGATCCTGTGCGTTTGGGAACTCAAAAGAAGAAGCAGGTAGAAACCTGGCACTCGCCTACATGGCAGTAGGAAAATTTTACTTAGTGGTCGCCATGGGCATGTTCAACTGTCTTGTCATCAAAATGTTCAGGTTCTAAAATCCTCTCACATTATAGCAATTGATCAGAGCTAATGCATGAAAAAGACTGTATCAAATGGCGTAATAGAAAGTAAATATCACAGTAAGAGAGGGAAAAGAAACGCTGAATTTGTGAACAATTTTGCTTGACTAGTTCTTTGGCATTATGTAGCAATGGAAGCACAGGCTGCTTAGTCATTTAGTGATCTTGACATATAGCAAAAGGTCTTCAGTTTGGATCTCGATTAGTTACTTTATAGTTTATTACTTTTTGAAATATGTAACAACTTGTTTCACCTTTCTCCTTGAAGACCCCTCCCTCCACCAGCTTGAAGGACTTGAACACTGCACCCTCTTGGTGGATGGAGGAGGAGTGTGGTGGCATTGAGCCTGGGGTGATCCCGCCAATATCCGCATGGTGGCCGCGACTTGCCACAAAGAACACAGGCAACTCAGCACCGGGATAAAACACCTGAGGTTAAATTAATATTGTACAAATTGCCATTTACTATAGGATCTTTATTGAGACTTGGGAGAAGTTAAACTAGGAGAGAGCTTTATTTTCTTTGATCACAGGTTGCAATAGTTTAAATCTTAAGTAAAAAGGAAACCCCATGTGTCATTAACAAATGAACTGCTGACCACAACAGAGAGCTTAAAAGCTGTAAAGTTATTCGCGACTATTTGCTATCAATCAAGTACATAGTAAATGTAACCACGAAACACTTTAATAACTCCTGCAGAATTAAAGCTTTCTTTGCTGTAAAAATTTCAACTAAAAGCATCTGAACAATAAAGATTCAAGTTAAGACTATTAATTAATATACATCTAGGTTTATATAGAAAAAGAGTACAGACTAATAAAGTTTGCATAAAATACTCAGCAAGGGAAAAAAAAAGGAGCAACCTCTTGATTTATAGAAGATAAAAAAAATTCACATAGTAAAGATTAAGTTGTGATGGTTCTTTGAATGTATGATACAAATGGTACAAAATTTGTTTAAATTATTGTTTTCAATTAAAAAATGATAAACCTGCTTAAATAAAAAAGATAAACAGATTATAATCTTTCACTAAAACCATGTGCCTAAAACCACTTAAAAAAGCATCAATAAAGAAAGCCAGTAGTGACTTAAACATCAAGTTACCCACCGGTGTTATTACAGTCAAATCGGGTAAGTGGCTACCACCAGCTTGGGGGTGGTTGCTGAGGATTACGTCCCCATCTCTCAGTTCTGAGCCTAGAGTTCGGATCTGATTCACAAAAACATAATTAATACCCTCGGTGTATATGTATGGTGGAAACCTCACAAATGAAGTTTGATAATTTGAATTTCTCATAAACTGAATTTTGCAAGAGAAAGGGTTAATTTTCTCTGTTTGGCTCTATTGAAACCAGACTCATAATTCAAAGTTTTTGAGCAAATCTCTTAATTCGAAGCTCACACCACCAATAGGCATCACACCAACAATAGCCAATACAAAAGTACTACATGTCAAGCAGAATTCAACACCCATTGCTACCCAAGACATGCCTTTTAAAGAAATGGGGTTGGGAGAGATTGCATGCTATAGAAAGAAAACAATAGGACACTATCATAAACGCAGTTTCTAAAAACTGGTTAAGTTCTGTCTACTAGTTTTAACACTTTTGTGTGTCAGGCATGTCCCCTTCTGTAATTCGAAATTTAGGTCAACTCCCAAGGAATTCGAATTATGAGGTTTTCACCATATTGAATATAGAATGAATAAGCACTTAAATGGAAACCACATTCTTCAAAAAGTGGGTAAAAAAACCTTAAGTTCATCATTGAGATTCAACCATTGTTAAATTTTTAAAATTTCAAGAGTTTAAGGCTAGTATGCAGTAATTTTGTAGCAATGTTAGCTATATGAAAAAGGTAAAGGAGTGATCACTAGTAAAGACATATGTTTAAAAACCCACATGCCTGAAGTTGACCCACCTGGTATTGAACCGTCTCCTGCATGGCGCCCAGGTGGACCGGGATGTGAGGCGCGTTAGCGACCAGGCCACCGTCCCAGCCAAACATGGCGCAGCTGAAGTCCAGACGCTCCTGGGGAAACACAATGTCATCTTTAACTAGCTTTACATTCACTAGGATGGTATAATGCGACAGACAAGGACACAAGTCATGACTGCTGCTGATATTGGTTGGTTCTTAGTAAACCAAACAATTGAACAATCAGTTTCCCATTTGAGATGCAAAGTATTAGCTACAGGTCAAGACAACATTGTTAGGAACACTGACAAGTGAAAGCACTGACGCTTTAGAGTCTAAACAAAAAAGAAACTTTCGATAACAAAGCTGTGCATTTTTTTTCATTATGCACTTAATATAATCTGTTTGTTCATCAGTTGAAAAATCTTAATAAACATCTCCTTCTGTTGGGTAATCCAAAAACTGTTCATTATAATTTAGACCTTTAAAACATTATGGTGATGCACAAATAAAAAAAGGAAATTACTTAGTAAAAGAAGAGTGAGGGAATATAAATAGTTCTCCCATCACCTGACAAAGTAAGTTAAATCAAATTATTACCTTGATGTTGGTAGAGATGGAGGTCCTTTGCAAAACTCTGTGGAGGGAAAAGCAGATCATGTTAGCATAAATGTGGATAATATAGCCTACATGTACAAAATATTGGAAGAGAATTGTCTTGCTGGATTTGATTTCAGCTTAACACATTTAAATAAACAAATACAATCATAAAAAGAACAAAGGTGACAAATTTTACTTCTCCTATGTGTCCTGAAGAAACTAAAATAGACATAGGGGCTCCAGACGAGTTTTCTGCTTGCCAGTCCGGAGCATTGACTATCTAAGCTACCGGTACCAGGTTTCCATGTGAAATTATAGAAAAAAGTTTCCTTTATCTCTGTTGTAACTGTATGCTTCTGAGTAAAAGATATGAACAGAAACACTTCATTAAAACAATTAATCAGTGGAAAGAATTATGCAGGTGCAAAGTTTTCCATACTGAGTCAATAATCTTGAGCAAAACTCACTTGACAAAATGAAAGGCATTTGATAATAAAACTTTGCACTTGTAAAATCTTTAATTAGTACAGTCAATGTCATCCACAAAGGCTGTCGCAGCCATCGCAGCTTACCTGCCCATCTGTTCTGCCGTGCTCATGAACCTGTGAGAGAAGATGGACAGCTGGATCGCGTCGAGCTCTGTGCCGACCTCCTTATGCCCGGCACTCTCTACATGGATGCGAATGTCACCCTTCTCCGTGACTTCTGCCTGACATCTTGGCTCTACAAGTATGGTGCTGAAAGTAGTAGAAGAAAAAACGGGAGAAAATTGGTAGACAGTTTGGCGGAAAAGACCATTCATAATGGGAAGGCTAATTAAATTAGTATTTAATTTCAACGAAAGAGGAGTAAGCTAGTAGAGTTCATGTATGCCATCCTGTTTCTAATTCCATTTCAAATATTTTAAATGATGAATACCTTCCAAGATCTCTGTGTAGAATGCCACTCTAAAAAAATGTTTAAAATAATAATAATAATAATAATAATAATAATAATAATAACAACAATGATAATAATAATAGTAATAAAATACTTGAAACACATATAAAATATAGTGTGTATATCTAAAGTATAACAAAAAAGTATTCAATGTACGAACCAGGATAAAACGGTTTGAATTCTGCATAAAGTAACAGTTGTATACAAATTTACAAATCTGTTCAATTTGTGATCAATGGCTTTTGATAGCAATATCGTTCTGTACAGACTATGCCTTAGTTTACTGCAGTGATAGAGTTCTCTGCTTCTATTCCTCCTATCCCCAATTCGATGCCATTATTGGTATATTTATATGCATTTTCGTTCCCTTTTGGTTGGGTGGATCGACGTCAGTGTAATATGATCCTCTGAGACAAAAAGTCCTGTAAATCTCTGGACTGTCTCTGTATGGCAGCATGTAAAATTAACAGATGTTGGTCTTGGGGTCCGCTTTGTAATATAGCCTAGTTCCTGATGTTGGATGTAAAGCAAACAAGCAAGCGAGGAACTGACCTGTTCTTGTCAATGATGATAGCTGGACCGTCCAGGCGATGACCAGCACACAGACTGTCCAGGAGATAAACTGATGTGTTCAGATAACCCTCCTCGAAGTGACATTTGACCACCTGTGGTAAGAATACAGCCAAGCACATTAGCTTCAACACCAAGGTCAGCACATAAGCTCTGAAGCAGTGAATTAAATATACCCTGAGGTTTCACATACTTTTTCTGGACACCATATAGCTCATTCAATAGAGGCTGGAATAACAAGCAAGAGGTCCAAAGTTTGTTCCTAATTTTGTGCCTCATATTTGGCTTGGCATGAGCCCCTGTATCTATAAAGGACTTTTACTTTGAAGCTAGGGGCAGTTAAACTGAGAAAGAGTACAGTAATTATTTGTTTAATATGGAGCCCTGCATCACAAGTATTTTGGGTTACCATACACTCAGGATGCGTAATACTATATACTGAAAGTCTTACCTTTTCCTTGACGGCCGGCCCTGTCGCTTGAGACACCTGCAAATGACCAGCCGCCAGAGACTTGCCGATACCACGCACTCTGATGTCATCCACACAGATATCTCGCCCCTCGAGTGTGAAGCCAAACTCGGTTTGATATCTGCAGGTGTGATAGAATCAAATATTACAACTATTATACCATGCCCCTTTTCAGATATAATTATATCCAAAGATTTCCTACAGACAGAAATGGAAATAATTCTTCATCATTCAATATTGATTTATCAAGCCACATGCTTTGCATTGGGTGTTAAGCGTGGCGTGCCAGTTGAATGCCTCCCTGTGAAAGAACTACTGGTTCTGCTAGCAGCTACCTCACTGGCTTAGCACCTCCCAAATGGGTACTGCGGGGTGTTGGACCGTTATTCCTCCTTTTCTATCTCGTGAAAAAACTTGTTAATGGGTGTACATGTTCTTAAAGGGTTGACTAATGAAATCAATGAATAGTTTGGAGGATTCTCAGCCTCCCTGTCACATTACAACGGTTCTATCACTGATGATAGCCTAGATCTCTAAGAACGGAGAGGGCTGAGGAAGGAGCAAGATACCCCCCGTAGAGATCTTGGATGGTCTGGCAGAGTTTAGTCCCCGTGTATAAGACGGTTGAACCATTGATGTAGGGGAAGATAGTGGTGAAAGCCATGCTTTGACTCATAGAAGTGTCGAATCCTGCCTCATGACACACAAAGACATACACATACACACACACAGATGTCGGGCCGCCTTCAAAGCACAGCAGGGCTTAATGCTCTTCCAAACTGCACTTACCTGGATATGAAAGCCTCATAGGGGTTAATGCTCTTCCAAACTGCACTTACCTGGATATGAAAGCCTCATAGGGCTTAGTGCTCTTCCAAACTGCACTTACCTGGATATGAAAGCCTCATAGGGCACTATGCTCTTCCAAACTGCATTTACCTGGATATGAAAGCCCGTAGAAAGTCTCCGTAGGTGCTCGTTACGCCAGGTTGAGCAGCGTGGTGGTTGGAGCACATGAGCGCACAGTCGGTACCGTGGTAACGCAGATGGAGGAAGGGATGCGTCTCAATCTGGTCACTGTGTGAGAGCACATAGACTAAAGTCACAATCACTCTGTTCACTAATTTTCTCGTTAATAGTCACTTGTAAGAATTTGACATGGTTTTATTTCTCGTCCTTGGACTAGCTCGTATATCAGTTTAATCTGAAAATCTGTAAATTCAATTTGAATTGTGTCTTCAACAAAAGTAATGTTTCTGATCAAGTTTTAGACCCTAATCTCTTTTTTCTCTTAGATACCAAAGCTTACAGACAAAACCTTTCAAAACTTTGTAACTTTGCTTAGATACCAAAGCTTCCAGACAAAACCTTTCAAAACTTTGTAACTTTGGAGCAGCTGTTCACCGTATCTAATTTATGCACAGTCTTTTTTTCCTTGTTTACAAATGAAGGGTTGCTAAGTTCACTAAAACAAAATGTCATACAATAATTTAAGCATCAAGAATCAAACACGAGAGTAGCAGCTCTCACCTTTCAAACCCCTGCAGTTTTAAAGCAGCTCGACATTCATCCTCCAGAACTTTGATTCTGGAGTCCAACTGGTGAAAATTATCTGAGGAAGAAGAGAAACTCTTGATTGAAAACTATTTTGAGTAAACCATATAACTAGCACTACTTCACAAATTAAAGAATAAGATTAGTGATACCCGATGGTTTCTTACAAACACACACACACACAAAATAATTGATACTTCTGAGGTGCTGTACTAAACCCTACACACACATACACAAAAAAGAAGTCAAACAGAAAGACTGCTGAGAAAATACAAGCACCTTTGATGTAGGTGACAGCACAGGGTTCTTGGGCTTCATACACAACATCCGCTAGAGCCATGCCGTATGCTGACAGAATACCTGAGTACCTGTGGAGAAGGAGGGGAATGGGGGGGTGGGGGGGGGGGTCCAGACAACAATGATAGGCAAACACCATAATTATTTGATCACCTTTACTCACATACTAAATTTCTATTATTTTTTCTTACACAAAAAAATCCAGACAAATTATTTGATTATTTCTCATTTTCTGCTCTTGTGTGGCTAAAGGTGTTTAAAGGAAGAAATTATACAAACCTATGGATGAAAACTTCCTTCATCCCGAGTGAACGAGCAATAGCACAAGCGTGTTGGCCACCAGCCCCTCCAAAACAGGCCAGGATGTGTTTTGATGTGTCGTATCCTTTGGCCTGGACCGATGGAGTAGTGAGAAGAGGTGGAGTGAATTTAAAAAATTGATATTTTTAAACCAAACTAAGTATTCCAAAACAGGATTGTACCTATATTTTTTTAACATCCGTAAAGGGATATTTCTACCAACTACCTGATTTCTATACCTCACTGAAATCATTCTATTTTAAGAAAAAAATATTCATCTCAACAAAATTTAGAAAATCATATTTTGAAATTCCATTTTTTGAGTCTACCTATTTTAAATTCTATGGAGCAAAATATCATCAAAGGCCACTATGTCAATAGAATGGGTTTCATGACCATTTTCTGTGCTGTCATAAAATTAAATAACACAGAGCGGGGATACCTGGAACTCTGTCTAAGCCGGTCAAAATCTGCGGACAAAGGCCCAACCAGTAGGAGACAAAATTGGATAGTAAAATATGCCTGACCTTAAGATCAAGCCCAGCACGCTATCACTTAAGCTAGGCAGTTTAGTGAAAATTTCAAAATAGGCCTAGGGTCTTAACAAGGCAGATTCCGCGGCCGGCGGCCGGCGCTCACTAAACTGCCTACTTAAGCAAGCTTGCCCCTGAATATTCCAAATGCTTTGATTTTTTTGTTTTTCTGCCTAAAAGTTTATCACTGACCTGAGTGAGGGCCCGAATGGGTCGACACATCGTCTCATTAGCCACACGGATAAAGCCTAGACCGATCTCCTCCTTAGACTTGGCAACAGACTCAGTGTTGTTGTCCACAGCTTGTTTCTTAAGAAAGTCGTTCACCTGCAAAATGAAAGCCAATGAAAAAAAAGGAAGTCGAAATTTTTGGCACTTAGAAAAGTGGCTTTAAAATGTCTGGAACTCTGTCTAAGCCGGTCAAAATCTGCGGACAAAGGCCCAACCAGTAGGAGACAAAATTGGATAATAAAATATGCCTGACCTTAAGATCAAGCCCAGCACGCTATCACTTAAGCAAGCTTGCCCCTGAATATTCCAAATGCTTTGATTTTTTTGTTTTTCTGCCTAAAAGTTTATCACTGACCTGAGTGAGGGCCCGAATGGGTCGACACATCGTCTCATTAGCCACACGGATAAAGCCTAGACCGATCTCCTCCTTAGACTTGGCAACAGACTCAGTGTTGTTGTCCACAGCTTGTTTCTTAAGAAAGTCGTTCACCTGCAAAATGAAAGCCAATGAAAAAAAAGGAAGTCGAAATTTTTGGCACTTAGAAAAGTGGCTTTAAAATGAGCAAAATTTATAATGCGACCTTTTCATGGATCTGAACCTTTAGCCATGAAAGTCACAAATACCACAAATACTCATAACATATCCAGTATTTCTTCTGTTGTAGCTTTAGGCATGGGGTCCAATTTTTGCCCCTCCAAGGCTGATCTACTATACAAATGAAGCAGTTGAAGCCAACCATGAGCTTGGTTTTTTAATCATGAGACTTTTTAAACCCAGCCCGGGACCCACTGGCTTCTTCATTGGACATCTTGACTAAATGAACCCAGCACATGAACACCAGGACATGGTGTTGTCATTGTGTAGTGCTCTGACCTCCCTTTGCTGATGCTTTTCAACTTAACTGTGTCTCAGTCGCTTCTCTTATAAAGTATTTCTTTCATCTTCCTGTCCAGTATGCTGCTTTCACCTCAGCCCCACATCCACAATCCACTATTTGCAGTTAAACAAACAAATAATACTTAGCATCATACATCAAGTTTTGAACTTTCTCTTAAAAAATTTTTCAAACCCAAGCAACAAAAATTAATTTTGTGACAGTATACAAAATTTAATTATTTAAACAAGAAAAAGTACCATATACCATCAATTTAGAAGAACATATGCCATCATTAGAGAGCCATGCTGAAACAAAACAAACCAATCTTATCATAATTTAATTGAACTAAATTTAATTTATTCACTTCAGATAAGGAGATCTTAGGCACATACATCAAACTAATCGTACCTCCAGCCATACGGACAAGTAGAGAAAAGAAATTAAGTTTGTTAAAAAAAATTGAGTCAATAATAACAAGTGGAAATCAAGATACAGTGGAATCTGTTTAAGATAAACCTCTTGGGGACAACCTGACAATTTTTTAAATCCAATATTTATATCAAACATACTTTAAAAAGTCAAAAACGATATTGGTGTCTCAGATATATTTAAGACAAAGCCGCATTTATGTCGTAAGCAGTTTCCACTGAACATCTGTCTTATCACAAGAAACTCCTGCAGCTAAACCAGTGTGTTACTGACCTCCATGCTGAGTTCCTCAAAGGCTTTCATCGAGGCGACTTTGTCCAGGGGCTTATCCTCAGTTTCTCCAAAGATGTGTGGGAAATATTCTGGCAGGAGCCTCCCCAGACACAGGTTGGCATCTGTGATGGTGAGAGGTCCTCCTGGGACATTATTAAAAGAAAAAAAAGTTGTGATCTTGTCATTCACATCACACATTGCAAACCCTATAACATAATTGGTACAAATTTGCATAGGTAAAGACTTGACAAAATCAGTACATGGCAGACATAACTGTTAGCACACAAAACATCAGCTACAAAATGCACGATGGAAACCTCAAGAATTTATCAGCACCTGTAGCCAAAAGGTTGAACAATACTATCTGCGCTAACTGGCTTAGTTTCTAACTAGCACTTTAGTTCTGGAATTGAAAAACTTTGTCAAAATACCTGAGTGACTACTGAGACAGTAAAAGGGAATCGGATTCACGTAGAAACCGAAACATAATTTGTCCTTAGATGTCTGATAAAATTTATCTTGATGGCTTTAGCCTATTGCTACGTCATTTTAATTAATTGCCAAAGATCCATTCAATGAGAAATTCTACTGATTAGGAGCTCTTGTTAAATGTGTTCCACCAGTGACTCTCATACTCTTAAAATGTATCTCCCGAAAAACGAAAAAATCTTTCAATTTGATAAGTGTTTAAAATTAATTCCTGAGAAAGTGAAAGTAGTTTTAAAGCATTGCAGCAGTAATGAAACATTGTTTCATGACATTTTTAATATTTAAAGGCTTTTAAACACTCGAGCATGAGAGAATAAAATCACAACACAAAACATAATGCACCCCATGTGTTCTACACAAAGAAGTTGTGCAGGAAATACCAGGACTTCTACATTGCAACAACAAAAAGGAAAAAAATATAATATCATTAAACAATGTTCTTTTATCAAAGTAAAAAAAAACAACCAATCTTTGATAAAACTAGTTCACTGATTCCAAAGCATCATCAGATAAGTTTGAAGGTTTTTTTTTGTTTTTTTTTTACATTTTAGTAAAATATCTGCACAAAATACAAATACCACAGAGGAAACTGGTCTCACCCTTCATGTAGCATGTGGGACCTGGGTGGGCGCCGGCTGACTCGGGCCCCACCACAAACATCCCAGATCGGAAAAACAGCATGGAGCCACCGCCGGCAGCCACAGTGTTGATGTCCAGCTGGGGAACAGTAAGTAACTTTGGTGAACTTGTTACATTTAATTCCCAGATGCAAAGCAATCTTTTTCTGACATATGATGAGAAGAGAAACAGCTCAAACATCTTATGACAACTGGAATGGTTAAAGGAGAAGTGCAGCATGGGAAAACAATGAGAAAAGGTTATGGATCGATAACAACATGACTCAACATAGGGAAATTGACAGAGGTATACAAAGCAGCAAAAGGTAGGGAATGTGGAGGGGCATGATTGCTGCGCTAAAAAGAATGTTTTCTCATTTATCTATATGCTGTGGGGTCTCTGTAGGCCTCCACTTTTTAAATAGTCCAAATAGATATTTGAAAAATACAGACATATCCAAAGGAATGTATAAGGTTTCAAAAAAATTTTCCATACACATATTTTAGTGTGACTACCTGAGGTGCCTGTATTGTGATTCCTGCCGTTGTCGTCTCAAACACATGCTCAAACTCTCCAGCAAACCGGCTCACATCCGTTGACGTTCCTGTAATAAGGACCAAAATTGATAGCAGACATTATACACTTAAAATATCTCGTTAAAAACTACTAGATTCAATCTCGAGAGCCTTTTTTTACAGTTGAGTGTAAATTGTAGAAACTGTTATAAGAACAATTTTCTATATCAAGCTTGTGAGTTGCAAAACATGCTGTACTCTAAACAAACTGTATCTGCACCCCTAATTTCCGGAACACTTTACCTCCCATATCAAAGCCGATGACTGGAACTCTCGTGCTCTTGTCAAACGTTGTCTCAGCGTAACCTACTACACCGCCAGCCGGACCTGACAGGATTGCCAGGGAACCCATGAAGCTGCAAACAAACATTTCAAAACAGACTTCATCATCTTTCTCACACAGGAAAAAAATTGGGAAGGGAGAAAAATATTCTCATTTATAAAAATAAACCTAGTTAACAATAATAACACTATTGTCTAGTTCTAGTAAAAGAATAGGCTGTGTACAAAAATTGATAGACAAAAGAGGAACAAACCAATCTTTTGAGTTCTCACAGTATCCATGGAATCAAGGAGGAGAGGAGGGGAAAGCCTTCCAAAGTAAAGGGGAGTTGAACAAGGGTTGCATAACAGACCAGAGGGGAGGGGAGAGGAAAAGTAAGAAGCTGCCGTTTGTGTTATCATTATGCCTTTTTGGGTAAATTGTGGAGTGCAAATCTTTTTAAAGATTACCTTTTTTCTTTTAAAGACTAAAGAGTTTTTAGTTACTCACAGTTGCTAAAATATGATCTCCTTTCAATCAAACACTGAGAGGTACGCATATTTATATATATATATATATATATATATATATATATATATATATATATATATCAAAGAACTTAAATAGTTGCCCTTAGATTTAGGAAAATAAACAAACCTTTCCATTGGAGTGAGTCCTCCATCTGATCGCATGAAAAGTATGTTGGTTCCCTGTGTGGAAGGAGCAGATGATGGAGGGGAGACATAACATACATTTCGTCTTAATTAACAGATTCTTCAAATGATATTTGTTAAATCTATAAATAGCGTAATGTTAGGTGCTCAATGATTTTATTCATTCATTTTCCTCATCAGTAAACAGAATATAGGCCTTGTATAGTGGTAGTTATAGAGAGTTCCTTAGCTTTCAATACAATACTTAAGTGTCTGAATCATAACAAAAGAATCATACAAGGTTCTTATATTTTGATAATTAAAAAAAAAATACACAAAATATGATTTCCGCATTAAAATTTTTTTTTTTAATTACCACAAAATTGGAATAAGACATCACAAAAAAAAAATTGGCATAAGACATCACAGAATACAAAATATCCACAATGGTTGGAATTTATATTTATGTAATGTCCCCAGACATTTAGATTGGTTCCAGAGTCAGAGTGTAGTGGATTACCTGGAGACCCTCCCTAAAGCCCTCCACATATTTCTTGATGCAGGGTGTGAGGTAGGCATCAGCACACACTGCAGTATGAGGAAGAAAAATAAGAGCACAAGAATAAATTTTCCTTATAAAAGTGGATAGATCAAATGTGGAATCCTTCATTTCAAGGGCAATTTAAATAAGATAAATAAAAGAAAAAATATTGTACCTTTTAAATGGTATTTACATGGAATTATACAAACAAAAAAAACTTGAATTCAGATTCTATTTCTTCAACAACCCATGTTTATATTTTGATAGTTTAGTTTCTAGACTAACAACCTTTGAAAAATTGATTGTTGAAAAAGCTTGAAGGGCTACACACCTGTGTAACCTCGGGGCACGATCCTTGCCATAGACATGACTCTTGACGACAATGACACGTTTGTAAATCCCATCTCAGCCGCTATCCTCCCGACCATCTGCTCATGGTCAGGAAAACTGAGGCGATCGAAGGGAGTGGAGGAAAACACCATTAACTCATTAGGAAGTTTTTGCAACATAGAGAAAGTAATTTATAATCCTATCTTGTATATGTCATAATGTGTAACGGGCTCACAAAATGAGTCTAGTTGCGATATTTTGGTGTATGGAGATATATATATATTGGAACAGTCTTTTCAAGCCCTTCAAGCTGAAGACGGAATTTTTCGGATACATAGCTTATATACAGAGATATAGCTCTTCAAACAAAATGGAGATAAACATGATTAAAGTTTCCCAATTCAAACAAAGCCAAAGTGCATAGCAACCAGATTTGTATCATACCTTTTTTTATATTTTTTTTTATACAGAGCAACATATTTCCTTAAGGATTCAAGTGTTTTTTTCGAAAGCCATAAAACATTTTATAAATTAAAAAAAAGCAAATATTTTTCTGATACCAATCTAATGCTATTATACGATGGAACGAGGAATTATGAAGTAAAAGTGAATGGTCTGGTTCAATGACAACCATAAACTTAGAAAGGGTTAAATAGTCATTCCGACTTTCAGTATCATCATACAACATAAAAAAACAAGAATTTACATTTTTTTTTTAACAGAACAGAACCAAAAGATGTTGTTGTTGTTGTTATTAGTCCAGTAGCCTCTGAGCTTGCGCTCTTTTGCCTAGGGCCATGAAGAAAAGGCAGCAGTTCTCTGTAGCTGCGCTGAGGTGGAATATAAAGCCGTTTGTAGGTCAGGTCTCATAGGGAGGAAATGTTGTCTTTGTTGGCTAAGATTGGGGCATTGGAACAGTGTGTGTTCCACGGTCTCCAAACTGTCATCACACAAAGGACAAAGTGGTGTGTGTTCTGCGTTGAATCTGTTCAGGTGAAAGTTGAGGGGGATGTGTTGCGTTCTCAGGCGAAAAATAGCACATTGCTCTTTCCTCTGAAGAAGGTATATAGGATCATAAAGTTTAACTGTATTTTGGTACTTGAACACAATTCTACCGGTTGTCTCCCTTGCCCACTGGTTCATCCATTCTTCTTTAAAATTTTGACGGATAATTCTTTTAGCTGTTTGGTAGGTTGTTTTTACTAGCGGTTGTTCTTGCATAGCCCCTTTTTTCGCAAGTCTATCAGCCTTTTCGTTTCCTGGTAGATTGATATGGCTTGGGATCCACTGACAAACAAGCGTGATGGGATGTTTATTGAGAATGCTCTTAATTTCTAGAAGTATGTCAAGTGTTTCTGAAGAGTTTTGTGTAGTTTCCAGGGATTCTAGGGCCGCTTTTGAGTCTGTGAAAAGAACTGTATGTGTTGCCAGGGATGGATTTCTTTGAAAGGTTTCATTTCAAGTGAGTAGGGCTGCTTGTATGCCCTTAAGTTCTGCCTCATAGTTAGAGCATGTTTCGCCGCAGGCAGAATAAAGCTCTTTGGAACTTCCATCTGGGAAACACATCAATACACCGTATCCAGCATTTACAGTCGCTTTGAAGGCAGACCCATCTGTTAAATGTGGATCCATCTTGAGGGTAGCTGTCAATAGTTCTCTCAGCTGTTCTTTTTAGTTCATATAATCTGTTTGCTTGGTAACATTTTCGTCTATTAGTTAAGTTTTATTTCTGGGCATAGAAGTGGTATGTGAGGTGGTATTTTCATCACTCTTTCTGTTAGGGCTCTTGTTTCAGGAAGATGGCATTTCTCTTTTAATTTTTGTGTCTTGTGCAAAATAGATTGGTGTTTAAGCCTGCTTTTTCCTTTCCAGTTTTCAACAAGCACTTTTGTTGCATTATTATTTGGCAGTCTAAGACATCTCTCCGTGAGTTCTAATGCTGCCTTTTCTCTGCGTAAACTCAAGGGTTCAAGATTGGCTTGGATTTCACATGCTGCTGTTGGAGTTGATCTCATTCCTCCACAAATAAAACGAAGTGCTTGGCTTTGGATGCGGTCTATTTCTGTGTTTGTTGATTGGCTGCTTGAAATTAGTAATGATTGGTTGTAATCTAGTACAGACCTGATATATCCGATATAAAGGGTTCTTAGGGTTCGCATATCGGAGCCCCATTTTGTGCTTGCGAGGCGTTTAAGAAGTGAGAGTCGTTTGGTAGCCTTTTCTTTTATGTTTGCCACATGTCTTTTCATCGTGAGTCTACTATCAAGTTGAACTCCCAGATAAGTCGGATGCTCATCTTTTTTTAACTGCTGTTCTTCAAGTTTAATGGACAAATTGCGCTTGGTTTCTTTTGGACTGAGAGTAAATGTTGTATACACTGACTTGTTTGGGTTAATTATCAGTTTCCATTGTTTGCAGTACTTATTTAGCATGTCTAGGTCTCTGTTTAGATGTCTGGCATTCTGTCGAGTGTATTTACCAGTATGCCATATTACCAGGTCGTCTGCATAGAGAGCCTTTTGTGATTTGATGTTCTTAGCAATATCATTGAGGAAAATCAGGAACAATGTACAACTCAATGCTGAACCCTGTGGAAGACCATCTTCAAGGACTTGTTTTGATGATAGTGAGTTATTAAGTTTTGTCTGTATAGTTCTCTCACTAAGAAAACCTTTGATCCACCGGTACATGTTACCTTGAATTTGTAGTCTCTGCATTTTTAAAAGTAAACCTTTTCTCCACACTCTGTCGTATGCCTGTTAAGTCTATAAAGACAGCAGATGTGTGGTGTCCGTCTTGGTATCCATTTTGTATGCTTTGACAGAGCCGAAAGAGGTGGTCTTCTGTACGACTTTTTGCCCTGAAGCCTGCTTGGTCTTCAGTAAGGATTTTAGATTCTTCTAGCCACCAGTAGAGTCGTCGATTGATGATTTTTTCACCTACTTTACCAACACAGGAGGTCAGTGAGATTGGTCTATAACTCTTATGATCCTTTGGGTCTTTATCTTTCTTTAAGATGGGCGCGATGTGAGCGTTTTTCCAAGCTTTTGGGAGTCGTCCACTATTCCATGTATAATTGAGAAGATATAGCAGTGTTTTATTTCCAACTGGACCCATGTGTTGTAACATTCCATTATGTATTTTGTCAGGGCCTGAGGTCTTTTTCTGCTTGAGTGTCTTTAAGGCAGTTACTAATTCCTCAAGTTTGAGTTGTTCTGTAAAAATTGTGGCAATATCTTTTTCATTTTTTTCCCTCATCTTCAGTTCTTTCATCAATGCCCTGTCTTTTAGCTTGTCTGTTCTAGATTTATTTATATTTGCAAAGTGTTTATTAAGCTTCTCTGACTGTTGTTCCTTGGTTTTGCAATCTGTCATGGGTTTTGGATTTGTTTTGTGTTTTTTTCCAGAAAGGTTTTCTAAAATCTTCCAAGCTCTTCTTCCGTCTTTCCTCAAATCTAAGGTTGCACAGAGACTAGTTCGACCCCACAGGCAAGGATCTCCCATGTTGATGGACATCGGATTTTTCCACACGCCGGTGGGTCCTGTATGTCGCATCTCGCAGGGGCATGGTGTCCTCCTGGCCAGAGCTCAGTCAGCTACCCACGACCTCGCTGTCAGGGCACCCAGGCAGCACGACGTGGACGTTGAGTTGGCTTGAGTGTTTTATGCGATTAAATATGCATGGACTGACAGCTGCCGCACATATTTACCAGAGAGAAACTGGAAGTTGCGCATTAACACCCCTTGCTACCCGAACCAAAAGATAAAATAAAACAAATAATTTAAACTAATTAAAAAAAAAAAAACAACAACCTTGGACAAGGGTACTTAATCACAGGTCTTACCTTGTTCAGGACGCAATCTAGGTGCTTTGTTAAAAAAACCTAAATCTTTTCTTACTTTCACTGATGAGAAATGTTGGTTTTCAAGATTTAAAATATTTCTGAGACTTTATTATTCTCAATGTATATAACGTTAATTATATAAATATATCATACATAACTTTTAGCCTAACCGCCTTCTAGATAAGTTATTACTTCTTATAAATATAAAAGAATAAAACTTCTGCTTTCTCGCAAAACTTGAAAAACACAGAATTTGGAAAGAGCCTCACAATATGAAGGCCTTTAAGCTATTCTGCCCTTTCAAGGCAGTCATGCATGATGAATCACGGTCTGAATCCAGGGTTTCTAGCTCGCAGCCAAATGAACAAGTATCAGATTCCATATAAACATAATCAGCAAAGCTTTGAGAAATCTTAGGCAAATCTGGTTATGGGATGTCACTGGCACTTGTGTGATTCAATATGCGAGCAAGTCTTTCCCCCATGTTGCTGATTACACAAATGGAATGTATGTCTAGATCTAGATTAAGAACAAAACTCGGAGGATTGATGTGTGCCGCCTTGTCTGACAAAGAACAAAGTGAATGATTGCTTTGGACTCTAGACGTACAATTGAAAGCGTAAGAAAGAAACAAAGACTGTGCTATAGAAGAAATAGATCTAGATCTAGTTCATTGCTTCTCATTGTTAACATAAACTGGGGTTTACCAAGAACATGGTTATTCTTCTACAGAAAGAATCAAATCCATCAGTGCAAAACAAGGCTAAATCGTTACTGTAAAGTAATGTACTTTTGCCAAGTAAGTTTGAGAAATCTACGCTCAATGGATTCTAAATAAAGCCTTCAAAAGCATACTTTCAAACAATATAGCAACGTTTTTTCAATCGAATTCGATGGAAACATGATAATCTTTCAATTAAAAAAAAAAAATTGGGTCAAAATGTAGCGTTGTATGCAATAAAGGCCATTATCTCGAATCTGACGTCTGGGCAATTCGATATATTTTGTCAGCCCACATGTATAATTATATATATAAAAAAAAAAAATTGAATTCAAAGACGCTTATAATTAAACCCCCCCCCAAAAAAAGTTCACAATTGTTAAGGTAAATGCCCCCAATATTAGCTAGATTCATACATGTATGAGTGCATCAGGACAACAGCTAAACTTCGAATGCCGTGGTCAAAAACTTCTTGCAGATCAGCTCTCAGCTTGACCTCATCCAGTGATTTCCATCGTTCGAGCTGCAGACATGAGAACAGAGATAGTATCTTAAATAGAAGCAAGAAGTAAAATCTTTTGCTGACTGGTGCGACACTGATCATTTAATTCTCAATGTTAGTAAGACTTAAAAATAGAAAAAAAGCTGAACAACATGATTACATTATTATAAAGATAAAAAAGTAGAGAGAGTAGACAAGTTTAGATATCTCAGTGTGGTGATTGACAAAAAACTTACTTGGAAACAAAACACTGAGGATTAAAAAGAACAAAAGAAACCAATTATACTGCTTGAGGAAATTACGTTCTTTTAGCATCTCACCAGATTTGCTTCAATGGTTTTACTCATCTAATGGTAAGCAGCACACTTACGTTCAGTTTGGTATGTTTGAAAAGCAATATGTTAAGACATGATAGGGAAAGACTTGACAAAATTATTAAAACTGCAGGTGGGGTGGTAGGTTAAAAACAAGAAGACAACATGTCACTATGTAATCAAAACATTGTAAATAACATATAATGTAGTATTAAAGACAGCACACACCCTCTAACTTCTTTATACGATGGTCAGCTGATTGAGTGCAGTGGTCGTTATAGAGTTCCCAAGACCCGGACCAACAGACATATGAACTCTTTTTTTCCTAAATATATCACACTTTTTAATGAGCATCACCGAATGAGAGAGCTAAGAGAATCGTGCGTCTTTTTACCAAGCCATCAATTTTTAACAATTTTTCTGATTATTGAAATTTCATTGTGCAATATATGATTATTTTTATAGACAAATAGCAAATTTTAAGTAGAATGTATGTTTACAAATGTATTACATGTGTATTTGTATGTTTTAGAGCATGTCATTTTCTTATCTAAGACAGAGAGAGAGAGAGAGAGAGAGAGAGAGAGAGAGAGAGAGAGAGAGAGAGAGAGAGAAAGAGAAAGAGAGAGAGAGTAGACATAGAGACCTGAAGGGAACAGTATTATATTAATTTATTTCCTCCACGTTTTCCAAAACTTCCTAGGATGAGATATATATATATATATTATCCAATAAAGTAAAATTCTTACTTTTTCTCCAGTCGTTCCTTTCACAATCTCAGTCTTGTGCTTCAGCTGACAGGTAGGCTGGTGTAGCACAAGTCTTTCCTCTACCTCAACCACACACTCATACAGATGATCTGGGCTGACAATTTCCTTCATGTGGTTTAGAACAAAAACACAAAGTCAAATTTTTACAATAATGTTTAAAAACACACACACACAAAAATGTAGTATCTGTTGTTAAACTACTTTAGTGCGTAAGGTCCAAATTCGGCTCCTGTTTTGGAGACAGTAATTATATAAATTTCTATTACCGTGACAACCGAATGGCTGTCCATTTTCATTTCTTGCTTCAGATCATATTCGACTCTGCAACAGTCATAACACAATTCATTGGTGCTAAATCAAACCGATAATAATAAATGTCCTATTCATCGGTAGTTATGCTGTATTGGTACATCATTTCTCAGAATATAATTAAACACTCAAGTGGTTAAGGTGGAATCTTATATAGTAATCATAGTTTTAAAACCATGTGCTATTGTTTTTAAACTGGAAGAGAAGCAGAGCATAATAGGAGGAACCAAAAGTAATACCTAATTATGAATATGTTACTATAATGCGGTAGAATGTACAGCAGAGTGTTAATTTTTTTTAACTTTGCTGCGTTTGCAGTTTGATGAATCATATGCTTTGAATTTGTTCCAACAATGCTAAAATTTTTCTTGTCTATTTTTCATATTTACCAAATCGAAAATGTTAGGCCGTGATTGGTTTCCAATATGAAGGAGATCTCTAAACCCTTCTGTAATGACTAAAGCCATTGGTTCTCCTTTTCTCTCCAGTAAGGCATTTGTGGCCACTGTGGTCCCCATTCGTATCCAGTCAATTTTACTTGTGTCGATTGAAGATCCATCACCAAAAGTCTCCTAGAGTTACAAAAATGTTTTGACAAATTCAGGCTATCAAATAAGCTTTCACTACTATTGTTTTCTGATGGAAATAAAGGGTAAACAAAATAAGTACAATAGAAATTGTAATATTTTGGTGTTTTTCTTTTCCATTATGTTTTCATATATGTGTACATGTATAGGCACAATCTTGAAAACCAAAACGATGTCTACAGGCCTACTATGATTTGAATAGCAGATGAAAAAAATGTATATAATGGTTCTCTCTATAGCAGATAGCTTCTTTTGCAAGAAAATTGTTAACCCTCCAAAAGTGAAACAACCTCTGGTCCTGGAAGTAAGTGCATGCACAGAGAGAAGTAAGTTACACCAAAGACACATGAAAGGAGAAAGGATACATTTTCATGCCTCTGAAAAAAATAAAAAATTTACTTTTTTTTTAAGGTATTCTTTTTTATAATAATAGGGCAAAATGAAGCAATACGTGCCACTTTAAAAATGTTTAATTTTCTATAAATCACTAGCCTTAAGTGTGTTGTATATCTATACTAATTGCAATCAATAATCTAGAAAATCTCTAGATGAAGATCTAAATTTAGATGAAAGATTCACCCACATCTATAGACAGATAGTATGTTTTGAGTATATTGAGGCACTTTATTTGCTAAAAAATAAGATAGTAATAGAGTTTTTATAATCCACATATATGTAGATCTAGATGGTTACTATTATAAGCTACACTGCGATTTTTAATTTTTTTTTAAATTAGTATCTAGATCGAGTTTTCTAGATTCTAGGCCTTTTTGAATCCAGATAGATATATTTTGGAGTGATTATTCACAGCCTGGCTGTGTTTTAAAAACAAGTCGATTATAGATGGATTACCTGTTGAATAACCCTGCGAATAGCCTCTTTGGGGGCATCTGGATAGTTCAAGGGATCTTCCGAGAGCAACTTCATCACTCTTACTTTTCCATTGGGACATCTTGCCCAAACATCAGTGAAGGTACCCCCTCTGTCGATAGCAAATTGGAACTTTCCAGTTGATACAGCAGCCATGGTTGATTCAACTAGATCTAGAGATCTAAATCTAGATATTGATGTGCAAAGGATATGCCGCGGCTAAATTAATTAATGTGCTCTGTCGTCCCGAGAGTTTTCATTTAATATTGTAGTTACTAAGCTTAACTTACTAATCAATTATTTCATGTATTCATTTATTGTAATTTTTTTTGTGCGTTTTAGGCTCATAGAGAAAGCGAAAGTAGCGGTCTACATTGTTGCATTTATAGTGATCCCCCTTTACAATTAAGGGTCCTTTTTTTCGTTTGTCTATTAATTTTGTTCGTTCGTTTCTACGCTTGTCGACTGTCTACATGTACCGTAACACAAATAATTTATTTAAAAGTTGCCACGTAAGGAAGATAAAGTGTTAAATATGAGTTATATAGCCGTCATGTTAGAATTACAATATTAACAATATTATTGGTTCTGTATGTAGGTCTAGGATGAAATTTGCAGATACACTATATAAACCAGTCAACCCATGTGGTAAAGAAAACCAGACAAAAATAGACAAGCTAAGCCTGAAAACTACGTAGTTTTTCATGAGTATTTTTTAAAGACTGAGATGGGAATATATTATTGCTATGTTCCATGCACAATACCTCACATATCCCTCACCCTCATTAAATATTTTGCTCGAACTTCACGTCTAAATCTTGTTTTTAATTGGCCATGGAAAATTTAGATTACGGTACCTACGAACAATATTATTATTGAATTTGAAGAGACTAATCGAGAGTACGTCACCGACCGCTAGCTTTCAGGTTTGAGGAATAGAAATAAATAGGCATAATATATACTATTTCAAGCTTGCATTAGAAGAACATTAACGTTATTAAATAAATGAATGAACTGTTTCCATGTTTATGAATTTCCTTTCTCATTGATAACCTCTATATGTTTGAGCACCCACGATTCACTCCTTCTCATTCTTACAAGGCAAAAAAAAAAGAAGAAGAAAAATCAAATCACTTGATAATACTCGCATTAAAATCTATCAACTGGACTAAACGCACCATCCCCACGCACACGCATTCATAAAACCCATTCCGATCACTAGCTTTCCAAGTTACCAGTTAGAATAAATCATAACTAGCTGGGATGCCCGGCTTCGCTCTGGTTTTGGGACACTGTACTGAAATAAAAAAAAAAATTTTTTTTAAGTTAAGCTAATAGAGATTTATAAAAAGCTTGGGTGTTGGGACACTGTGCGCAACTAAAATGGTAAAACATAGTTGTAGAGATAAAAGTTCAAAGGCAAAAAAGCTAAACAAATTAAAATGTGATACAAATGGGTGCGCCATTTAAAAGGGCATATCAGTAGTCTTGACAACCCACGAAAGGAGATTAGAGGATTTCTTTGTAGTCATCATTTCTTTTAGAACCCCCTTTTTCGATGATAGTCGACGTAGGTCCATATAGAATTTAAATCGGGTTTTTTTTTTTTAAACCCCAAAAGATCCCCATTGGATAGATCTAGAATTCAGTATTATAAATCGGGCAGAGCCCCGCACGTGAACATGTTGAACGGAAAGAATAAAAAAAAAAATATGCGTAGATCTATAAGTAGTAGAAGTCGAGATCTAGTTATTTGATTTTTCTTTTAGATCCATATTTATCCCCTTCTCGATGATAGTAGAGGTAGATCCAGATAGAATTTAAACTGCGCTCGAATGTTTTTAAACCCCGAAAGATCCCCATTTGATAGATCTGGTATTCAGTGTCATAACCGAGCAGAGCCCCACACGTTAACATGTCGAATGGAAAGAAAAAAAATATATTATATAGATCTATAAGTGATAGTGTTGATATTGAATGGGAATAGGAAAACAATAATAATTATGGTGTAGTAACGCAAAGAAATCTCAACTATTGAAATATTATAACCCTGGCAAAGCCCCGCACCCATTTGAACCTAGCCCGCCTTCACTTACGATTAGCTAACTGAGATCAAAAACAGCAATTCAGAAAATTCCAAGGCACCAATATATCTAAATTTCAAGTTTGTACCTTGAGTAGTTATGACGGAGAAGCCGATCACAATTTCGCCAGTTCATAAATATATAATGAGAAGATAACTGTTGAATCCCCTCTCTTTGAGCCATGATCAAGAGCCTCGTTTTGTTGATTTGTTTTGCTCACTTTAAAGACATCGATTTTTCATCCGTGCTCCTCCAAAACAGTGTTCTTTGATTTGGTTTTAGTTCGCTCTAGTACATTATTTTCCCCCTTTTGTAACTAGGATACTTGTAATTTTTTTTTGTTTCATAAACTCCCACAGACGTATAATATACTATGTGAACTCCATAACGACTGGTTACAAGCCACCCGCACGCACTCTTTTCTAGATTATTTTGTTTGTGTAAGATTTTCGTGGTTTATTTTTATTCCAATACAGACCATGCATTTGTACCATTTGCTCAATATTGATTAATTTTCTTTTTTTCTTCTTCATCTTTTTCGTCTAAATGTCTGTCTGTCTGTCTGTCTGTCTGTCTGTCTGTCTGTCTGTCTGTCTGTATGTGTGTGTGTGTATGTATGTATGTATGTATGTATGTATGTATGTATGTATGTATGTATGTATGTATGTATGTATGTATGTATGTATGTATGTATGTATGTATGTATGTATGTATGTATGTATGTATGTATGTATGTATGTATGTATGTATGTATGTATGTATGTATGTATGTATGTATGTATGTATGTATGTATGTATGTATGTATGTA
>RQTK01000006.1:870320-920184 GCA_003991915.1 Elysia chlorotica | reverse complement strand
TATGTATGTATGTATGTATGTATGTATGTATGTATGTATGTATGTATGTATGTATGTATGTATGTATGTATGTATGTATGTATGTATGTATGTATGTATGTATGTATGTATGTACATGTATGTATGTCTCTCATCTGTCCTGTCTCGCCGTGAACCTAAATGGTAAAGATAAACGTTGAATTCCAAATGACCGCCGTCAGCAACTAGATGCTGGCACCGACCCAAACATTTCGGAAAAACGTGACCGCCAGGGCGGTGCTCCAACGCCGAGCATTATACATGTAATTATAATTATCGGAAGGCGAAGCTTTAACTCCAGTGCTATTATATTCCCCCCCCCCCCCTCTCTCTCTCCTCTCTCTTCCTCTCCCTTTTTCTGTTTCTTCTCATTCCCCCCCCCCCCCTCTCTCTCTCTCTCTCTCTCTCTCTCTCTCTCTCTCTCTCTCTCTCTTTATCTCCCATTAGTTAAGTTTGGTGAATAATTAAAAAAGCTTGTGGCAAGGCCAGCAAATACTTCAAAATTCTGTTGTCTTGTATTGCCTTCGGCACTCTTAGGTGATACTCTCAGAGCAATAATGACGCAACACAACTTCCACTTTTCAAGGACTCCTTTCTCAAGAACTTTTAAAATTTATGAGCAGGCCATTGGAAAGAGACACGGTTATGGTATAGGAGAATTAGGCTGCGGATGAACCTGGGGGCATGCGAGCTATTGAAAAGAGACACAGGGACGTGGGAAGTCGGTGATGCTTCCCATCCCCAGCGGACAGACAAAGGTGCGTCACAATCGACTAGCCACACAATAGGCCTGGTATCTAATGGCCACCTGACAGGCGATCAGTGGGTAATAAAATCGACACAGTCATGTAGTTAGATAGAATAGAAGCGGCAATGACAAAGTTAGTCTAAACCTAACAGGAGTCCAAATGGCACAAACAGTTAATCATAATTATTTGGTATGGACGGGCATCCTAATGGCACAGTCTCTTCAGTAAATGTCGCGTTACATAGACATGGTCGCTTTGCCATTTCCATCCTAATTTTTTTTTCTAAAGTTTTAATATATTATGTATTTAGATAATTATTATTTCAAACAGAGAAATATCCCTGGTGTCCTTAATTCGCCGAGATTTTTATAATCAGGATCGATCATGTCCAAATTTTATCAGAACAAAAACAGACGAGCTGTGGGGCGCGAGCTTAGATGGAAGTAATTATAACCAACTTGCAAAGAAGGCAGCGTGACAGGGACAGAGGCCAGGACAGGCGCGACGTGTTCATGTAAGCAGCTCCTGGTCCAAGGTCGCTGGCGTCATTCACCTAACAGGCCGCCCTTGGCCTAATGGTTGATTCAGCGTCATTCAGATAGAGCACCACTAAGTGGCCACATTAATCCTGGGTATCCCGCTCTGGGATTTCGTTGCTGATAGGATACTTCTTGGGAATTATGGGACCTTAAACTAATGTATAGATTGGCTAACTCCGATCTGAGATAACATATAGCATCCAGCAACAAATGATGTTTTTTATCATATCCATTGATTGAGCACGCTGCAATATCTGAAAACTACTACAAATACAATAGCTTACACTGAGAACCTAAATCTTGTTGGTTCTATAGTTTTTAAAGCAGAACAATAATTAAACGGAAAATCTCGCATTTAAGAATTAACCCTTCCGCCACATCTCAAATACTCAGTTGGTCGCAACACCTATTTTCAAAAAGATGGCAAGAAGAGGCAGTCGTGGCTTGCCAACATACAGGAGACATCCCAGATACGACTGAGTGTAGCCTGTGAAGCAGCCTTGGACCGTGGAAGATGGCACCGAATGACAGCCCACCTCGGAGACGGGACGGCACAGCGGTAAAGGTAAAGGTTATCTGACCTGCTGTGATAACCATAATTATTTACATGCCTGTGAATCATCATAAATCTTTCAGGCTGAGCCGCCTCTGCATGGGGTGGGTACATGCTTCCAAACCGATGCTGTAAAGACAAGTTAACATAACTGTAATGGTGTAAAATAACTTTCCTAAATCATTATGCTTTATATTAGCCAGTAACATCCTTTGACTGTTATCGTGCGATGTAACTCTTGTGTAAAATGAGGGATCAGTTTGTAATCAACCATCATAGCGTCATTGGCGACCAGGGTAAAAAGATAATCTATCGACATTAGACTTGTTCACATCCAAACCACATTGAATTCTCGTCCCAAAGATATTTTATCATTCTATTATCATAGAATCTTGCTTGCTTCCTACTTCTATATCTAGTCTTAAAGATAAAACGGAATTTATGCGAGTTATTGATGGCTTTAGTACAGCTACCCTCATACCCATTATTTGATACATGGAAAACCTTAAAAAAAAAGTCAAGGATAGATACCTTTTATGGTAATCGCTTCACCAAGTCTGAGATCATTGATGTCAAACTATCTAGATCTAGATCTATGGACAATGGTGTTAAGAATGGTAATAGGTTTGAATAATGTGACCAAACGCAGGCTAGTTCATCATCTTTTAGAAAATTTAGTTTATATTTAGAAGAACAGAGATCTAGATCTGGATCCATTCGCGGCGATGCCCAGCTAGGCGTAGATGTAGATCTGACTGGATTTAAAAGCTTTGGACTGGAATGCATCATTAAGTTTTTCCAGAGTTTCCCTTGACCGAGCTGCTTTAATTGTAAAGAGTTAGAAGATAACTTCATCGTAACAGAAAAGCTAAAAGGTATAAACAGTTCGCTGACATTGATGTGTCGCTCATGTAAGGCAACCGTCAATTTATCAAATGACGAAAATGTGAACCTGCGCTTTCAAGCTGTAATGTATGGGATTGGTTGCCATGAAAAGAAAGGTCAGAGATTCTTGGAAGCAATGGATATGCCACAGCCAGTACCAACTTTTAGGGTATCCATATTTAGAGATAGAATTTTAAAAGCCACAGAAAAAAAAAGTTGTAAAGACTAAAAGAGAGTATGGAGAGAGCGGCTGCGGAATGGAAGGATGAAAAGGGTGAAATGTTTCAGTGTCATGTGACGGGTCTTGGCATCGCCGCGGATTTATTAGCAAGAACGGTGTGGCAACATGTCTATCTGTCAGCAAGAAAGTTCTTGCTAAGGTGATAGACACAGAAACATTGAGCAATTACATGTATTACGATCCTTGTGCGAAAATGAGTGCGAAGAAATTGTCATCGGATAAGGAATGCGAATGGAGTGAAAAATATAAAGAGCTATGTCAAAAAATAATGATCAGCAGGGAGCATGGAGCCATTAGGAATGAGTAGGATTTTTAAACGATCAGAAGAAAAGCATTATTTGAAGTATACAACATATTTAGGTGATGCAGATTCTAAGAGTTACAAATCTGTTTCTGAGGCCGACCCACCAATTTATGATACTCCGATTGAAAAACTTGAATGCGGTGGGCATGTACAAACATGAATGTTGTAAAGACTGTTAGATAAAGTAAATGAATGTAAAAGAAAGGTGTATAGTTTTGAACAGAATAATATAAGGGAATTGGAGGAGCAGGAAAACTTACAAAAGCAGCCGTCAAGAGAATTCAGGGACATTGTGGAGGTGTGATTAGAAAATATGTGAACGATCTTGAGAAAATGAAAAAAGCTATTTGGGCCATTTGGTATCATATAAAGGGAGAACACACTGAATGTGGAAGCTGGTGTGATGGTTCTAACAAAAACATGTTACCAGAGTTTGTGATTGAGGAGATTAGAAGTATTTTTGAAGACCTATCAAGTGAACATTTGTTGAATAAGTGTCTACAAGGCGGTAGCAGTATTTGATGGAACAATCGTTTTTAATGATGGGGAGATGCAAAGTTATGATATTTTTAAAGAATTAGGACTGAAAGTTGGCAATCACCAAAAGTCTGGATTTCGGAAGCTGGATAGCAATAGAGCAAGAACAGTAGAGAAGCAAATGAGGAAAGCAAACAAGCAGAAAAGAGCAGATAGAATAATTATCTCTGTTCAAGAAGAGAATGAAGATGAAAGTTACCAAGCTGGGGCCTTCTAAAATAAGCCATTGTTAAATTATAGTCTTTTTTTTTACTTACCTAAAATTTTCTCCGTTTTTCACTTTTCGCAAATTTTGTTGCAGTTTTGTCATAATATCATTTTTTGTACTGTTTTTGTAAACAATGATCAAGATAACTTACTACAATGAAGTGTCCAGCATAAAAATGGAGTAAGTTATAATGAAAAAAGTTACCCCTACCCCTTAAAATTTCCGTAAAATTTGAAAGGGAGAGCCTTCAAGGCCCTAAATAATGTTGTGGACTATGTATTCCTTAGATTTTAAATTATACTATAGAGCTTGGGTAAAGTATCATTGTGGCAAAATTTAAAGGGAATTGAACTAAATGTTGTTGTTTTTTTTAAGATATCTTGACATTTGTGTTGGCATTTTTTTAATGCGGAGACCCTAAATATCGCAATTTTTGAAGCGATTTCGGTAAACCCAGTTATTTTGCTTTTTTTTACTTTGATATTTCAATAGAATCATAGCTTTTTAGCACTAGATTGTGAATTCTATTTGCCAGTTTAACCTTACCTTAACCAGAGAGTGTGGCCGTTAGAGGGTCTAAATGGCCTATAAATTATATCCCAGATGAAACGCGTAAATAGCGCTTTTCTTGACCTACGTAGGAAATGATTTGAACGACTTTGTCTAATTTCTTCCTACCTCTGATTTTGAAATGGTAGCTGGTGGGTCCCCATTTGACAAGTCTGTCGAAGCTATTGACATATAATTAAACCCAAAAGTCAACAAGGAAATTCAGAGATGCACATTCCGACATTATTTTAAGTCAACAAACAGACGAAATAGAAGGTTTTACACATCTCTGTGACAGATTGTTCCTTCGTGCGACTTCTCCAATCCTGAAGAGGAGATCAAATCTCAGCTTTATCTGGCTGCAAGTTCCACAATGTGAGGTAGAACGGCTTAAACAACCCAAATATTACGATGGACGCGCTCCGTCATTATGCGAGGACCTGCGAAATCATCACCAAACATGCCAGACATGCGGAGGGTGAAATTGTGTCTGTCCAAAAATGTATTCAAATTCAAATCCAGCCCCAGGCCATCCCGACCTCAAAGCCGACCCGTTACTACAGGATAGCCATAGACTGCGGCAGACAATGGCTACATCCAGGTGGACAAAGAAGTTGTCCCGGCTTCAAATAAACCTGTAACACATGTGGGAAACAAAACCACTTTGCTTCCGTTTGAAAATCAAAGATTTTGCACCAAGGAAGACCACCCAGTTTGAAACAAAAGCACCAAATATGCGCGCAATATACATAACAATGAGGATACAAGCTCAAAAGATGACTATGTCTTCAAGAAAAGTTTAAAACAGCAAAGAAATACCTCTCTTTGAACTAACAGTAAATAATAAAAATCTTATAGCTTTTGCGAAAACATTAACAATAAAATTGGGCAAAACAAGCATAATTATGAGGATCTTCCTACCAAAGCCCCATTGAAAGATTTCTCAAGCAAGATCTTTCCATTGCAGTAAACCAACCACTGTCTGGACTAGGCAAATTTGAAGACTCAGTTCATTAATATTATAGGAGAGTGAGCAGACAAGCTATTGTTATGGTTGTGACACCCCAGTCATTGGCTGGAAAACAAGAGTGGGTCTGCAAATGTTTCCACTATAGCTCCTGAACTTGACATTACAAAGGAATTCAATGATGTTTTTACTGGCTTGGAAAAATTAGCTAGTCACTCTGCCTAGCTTTACGTTGACGTGACCGGCTGAGACAGGAGTCATGGTATCCCCGCCCTGTCTCGTGTGTGGCAGCACATAAAATTGTCAGACGTCCGTCTTGGGGCCCGTCCACAATATAGCCTATATAGTGCTGCTGTTGGACGTTAAACCAACCCAACCAACCCAACCAACCCAACTAACCAACGTTGACGCGACAGTGCAACTGGTTGCTCAGCAATACAGGCGCATACCATTTCACATGCGCAAACACTTAGATCATTACAAAGAAAGAAAACTAGGAGCCATTTAGAAAGCGACGGGAGCCACACCATGTGTGTCACCATTGGTTCTTGTTCCTTATCCAAAGAGCTCAGAGCAAATAAGAGTCTGTGTCGACATGCGCGCGTCCAACACAGACATCACAGGACACAGATAAAGCATGCCAGCGCGAGATGAGCTATCCATGATTATTGTCTAGTGCGGCCTATTTCATAAAAAAAAACCACCTTATCCAAGGGTATACCCAAATTGAGCCAGCTGAAGAATCAAGGTACATGAGTGGCCAGTACCGCAGAAATATTTAAAAAGCCATAAGGCAAACACAAAATTGACTGGGTGGAGTAGTAAACTTCAGTGATGACATTTTAAAATTTAGAAAGATGGCACAGGAACATGATGACAATTTTACTGAAGGAAGACACCGCGTTTACTTAGGGAAAAGAATCTGATCGTCAATTCCAGCAAATGTCAGTTCAGAAAGACTTCAACTGAATTACGTCCGACGGCATGAAACCAAGTCCAGATAAAATGAAGCACAATATGAATATCCAACCCCCGGAGAATGTCAGTGACGTAAGGTGTCTTTTGGGAATGATGAACTTTCACAGATGATGGTTTATTTCCTGGTTATGCTACCTTAATTAAATTTAATGAGCTAAGAAACCTCACACAGAATAAACCCTTTATATGGACTGAGATTCATGACAAAGCACTTCGCACTCTTAAACAAAGACTTATAGACATCCAGGCTATCAGACACATGGCACACAATCATACACACAAATGAATTAAGTTTGCTGACGACTCTTGCCTAATCGGAACAATAACAAACAACAAAGACATTTACTATGAAGAAATTAAAAAAACAAATTTGGGTCACGGAGCGAGTTAAACTTGTTAAATTTTAACATAAAATAATACATGTAAAAATAGGATGATTTTTTTTAAATTTTAGATGAATCGATGAACCTGCTACAACACTGCTAAAGATAAAAGATGTACAAGTTGAAATTGTTGGCACATACAAATATATCGGCCTCACCATTGATTGAAGATTCACTTTTACCACACATGTTGAAATCCTGGTTTAAAAAAGCTAATCAACGACTGTAAAAAAAGACATTACATTAAAGACTTTTAATGCCCACTACGATATTCTGAAAATGTTTATTGCATCTTTTTCAATTACATGTTTTGGAGGGAAACTGCAAAAAAAAAAACACTCTCAAAGAGTAGAAAAAAATACGAAAGAAAGCTTCCTAAATTAAACTTACCCTTTTCAAAGGTATGTATGTTTTACTAGTAATGAATAAAGCAAAATGTATAATATCAGACATAGATTACCTTCTTCACAATGAATATAACTGCCCTCATCAGCTTAAAAATTGCTATACAATACGTGCTTTGTAGGCATACTTATGTGTATTCTTGCACATGCGTAAAAACGTATGTGTTTCTAAATAATAGTACATGCCTGGCAGTATATAATTTATGTTGTTATATAGAATCACAAGTTATATATGTACGACCAAGAAAAAAAATCCCTATGCGATAATAAAGGCTTATCTTTTTTTTTTTAACCCCATATGACCAATATCATACTGAAGGCTGTTGACCGGTAAAAAAAGAAATATTGGCCCAGGTGCTGTCAGTTTTGTTATTTTTTTTTTTTTTTACAAATTAAAAAGCTTAATGACGGTTTGATATTAGACTGAATAAAGTGGGTATGTCTACATGAGTTCCTTCCATAAAAATAGATAATTATTAAACTTTAGAAGAAGAACCGTTTGATGTAGCTTAAGTTAGACAGAGAGTAAGATGGGGAAAGAGAGAGAACGAGAGAGAGAGAGAGAGAGAGAGAGAGAGAGAGAGAGAGAGAGAGAGAGAGAGAGAGAGAGAGAGAGAGAGAGAGAGAGAGAGAGAGAGAAGGAGAGAGAGAGAGAGAGAGAGAGAGAGAGAGAAGAGAGAGAGGCAAATAGAGAGAATGTGTGTGCGTGTGTGTGTGAGAGAGATAGGGAGGGTGGGAGAGAGAGAGAGAGAGAGAGAGAGAGAGAGAGAGAGAGAGAGAAAGAGAGAAAGGGAGAGAGAGAAAGAGGAAAAGATAGAGAGTGTATGTGTGTGCATGTGTGTGTGGGATAGAAAGAAAATACTTAATAGTATATTGGATGACAAAGGCAGTGCTAAGCAAATACCAAACAACTACTAAAATAGCGATAAAAGGGATAATGGTCGGTAGAAAAAAAACAAGCATACAGAAAGGCAGATAGGCGGGCATACAGGCTGATAGGTAAACACTATTTGGCCATAGTCATGGCGAGAAAAGAGGATACAAGTAGATACAAATGAATGGCTCTAATTGTTTATGTACAGAAAGAAATTTAAGTGTTCAAAATAAACATACTTATAATTAAAAATCATCATTGGTCAGGAGTCCGATTTTAGGCAAATAAAGAATAAGAAAAACCCCTCGCCACGGCACGACCCAAGACCATAACCAACGCCGGGGTTTTATAAAATTAGGACATGAAAAGAAAAAAATAGCTGGCTTATAATTTTATAATCTCTATCAAAGAAAAATTCGCCATAAAGGCATTTCCGCCCACATCTCCATCTTTTAACTAGAATGAATAGTAATCTCGCCACTATGTATACTATCAATAAATCGTGACATTATGGTAGTGCGGTTCTATCGGAATAATAGGCGACGAAAGCCAAAAATGCCTCCTTGTTTCCGTGTAAAGAAATGGGAAAACTAATGCTCTTGTTCAATTTAAAAGGATATTACTTCTGGAGTATCATCTGAGAAAGTGTCACTTCAAAGTATCCAAGAGAAGACAGAGAAACGGAGAGCTGAGTGAAAATGGGTAAAAACAAGGATGGACCTTCACTAAGAAAAAACAATACATTTTTTATTCTAGTATGTTTGAAACATAATAAAATTGAAAAGAAAATGCTGGTGTTCAATTTGTCAAACACTAGGGATGGTAAGTGCAACGCCGCAGTAGCTTGCAACTTGTCGTACCGGTAGGCCTTTTTTTAAATCTCATCATTTGTACGACTCGTCGTAAGATACACTAATGTTATACTTAGGACCATAAATTTAATAAGGTAAGTCAGAGCGGAGCAAAGCAAGCCTAGGTTTGAAGTGTTGTTTTAGACCACGTTAATATTTTAGCTTTTTTAGAAAACAAAACAAATGACAGAAACAAGTTTTACGTGTCTTAAGGAAAGTCATTTAGAATCGGTAGAAACTAGAAGAGCATTAGATTTTTATCTCGTCGTTTCCATGGTTCGCAAACATGAAAAAAGCCATTAAAATAATGACAAGACCTGATTTTATCAGTTTGGATCTCTTTCTTGAGTCTTGTGAGCAATTTGTCTTATCTTCATAGCGAATGAAGTATTGTGTTGATGAGCTTTCAACAGCCAAGACCACCTTTTTAATCCCACCTGTCAGTACTGGACATAATTCTATCATCATTCATTATAAGGTTTTACAGCTCAAAATGCGAACGTAAAGAATTGGAGTCTGACATCAAAACTCAAAATTAATGTGGCATAGCGGGCTCAAATATTTGTTGACGTCACTAAACATTCAAATGTAAAAATTGGAGGCTCAAATATAAACATTAAAGGCTTAATTTAGAACAATGAGGAAAACAAACGTGACATTAAAAATTCAAACATGAGTACATGCAAAAACATAAACAAATTTAATTCAACGGATAACGTCAGATACCAGGGTTATGTTTAAACTAAAAAAAATTAATTGCAGAGAAAAGCACTTTATTGATCAATCACAAAAAGGATTAATGTAGATTTACAAAATTAATGGCATACTTTCCCAGTATAGGGGCATTTCGTAAAAAAAGTATACTGATTTAAGAGAATATTGATTTAAACAATGGAATATTGAGTTTATAAGGCAGGAATACTATTTCAACCTAAAAAGGGCAGCGTCGACAACAGATTTTCAGCAGTTTTATGCCTTTTTCTTTTTATAACTGTTACACCAAGGTATCTTGCATTTATTGCTAAACATGCAAGTAGGCATGTCTGCATGTCTCTGAAGGCAGCGGTAATAGTTACTGGGGTAACAACCGCCGTCATCTGCTACTAAAACTGAACCTGAGTGCCTATTTGAGGAAGATGGGCTGAATTTTTTCAGACGTTTTAATGCCTGCATGCACACTGCGATAAAACCACCAACACAACAACAGCAAAACACCATTGAAATCCAATGAAGCCTTCCTTGCACCACCATCAAACCACGCTCGTCACGACCTGCCCGAACCCCAGTTAAACTTCCCCCAGGTTCCAAAGGAGGATGCTATAGTATGACGGATACTAAGACAAACGTGTGAAAGCTGTAGATGTTGCCAACACAACAGACAGTGCGGTCATAGTTACCAGGACTCCGGTTACATTAGAATTTTGTCCGATAGTGGGTTCAAACCAGGTGATTGAGAATTTAGTGCACTACAATTGCGGCAGATGGCCCCTCCACTGTGGGGAATGAAACACACCCAGTCCCGAGTTCGCCTTATACCTGCTTGGTCCACGTACAGAAGTCAGCGCGCTGCGCGTTCTGCACCATCCAGATTGCCTGGCAAGGATGTGAGCATTGTCTGCCGTCTGAGTTTCTCTAGGCCGGAGGTTTAAGTATCATTATTACTTAAAATGGATTTCGTTGCGTACGAGGAACATTTGGAAGTCAAACTCTTACTCTTAGTTCCTTGTTAATCACCGTTAAAGAGTAACCAGGGTGTTCATTGACCGTTTCCTTTTACTGCGCATCATAATCTTCGCTGACCTTTGTAGATGTTTTCCTCCATACGGCAATACTGCGACTCGCTCAATGAGTATTTTTCTGGAATATTTTTCTACTCTTTTTTTTTTACTCCGGTAAAATGCAATACAACAAAACAAACTTTAAATTAAAAACAAAAAGCTTTTAGTTGTTCTTTCTTTCCAGTGCCGGCTTTTAACGTTAACGTTTTAACGTTTTGATTTAGGTTTGATTTCGAAACTCGCCGTGTCCTGTCCACATTTTCCCTCTTATTTTCTCATCTCACAGTCATTTGTTGAACCAATAAGAATCTTATTATATATTTGTGAACTGGTGAAATTATTATCGTCTTCTCCTCCATAACTACCCAAGGTACAAACTTGAAATTTAGGTATATTGGTACCTTGGAATTTTCTGAATGCTTTAGGATGGTCCATTTATTTTTCACGATGACGCATAAAGCATTAATTAGATTTTAGGTATTGAAATTGATTCGTCGATCAAGCAGCCATTGCTGTTTTTGATTTCAGTTAGCTAATCGTAAGTGAAAGCGGGCTAGGTTCAAATAGGTGCGGGGCTCTATTTCAATAGTTGAGATTTCTTGCCGTAATTATTGTTTTCTTAAACCCATTTAATGTCAACACTACCACTTATAGATCTATATAATTATTTTTTTCTTTCCGTTCGACATGTTCACGTGCGGGCTCTGCTCGGGTTATAATACTGAATTCCAGATCTATCGAATGGGGATCTTTCGGGGTTTAAAAACATTCGAACCCAATTTAAATTCTATCTGGATCTACCTCGACTATCATCGAAAAGGGGATAAACATGGATCTAAAAGCTAAATCAAATAACTAGATCTAGACTTCTACTACTCATAGATCTACACATAATTTTTTTTATTCTTTCCATTCAACATGTTCACGTGCGGGGCTCTGCTCGGGTTATAATACTGAATTCTAGATCTATCGAATGGGGATCTTTCGGGGTTTAAAAACATTCGAACCCAATTTAAATTCTATATGGATCTACCTCGACTATCATCGAAAAGGGGATAAACATGGATCTAAAAGCTAAATCAAATAACTAGATCTAGACTTCTACTACTCATAGATCTACACATAATTTTTTTTATTCTTTCTGTTCAACATGTTCACGTGCGGGGCTCTGCTCGGGTTATAATACTGAATTCTAGATCTATCGAATGGGGATCTTTCGGGGTTTAAAAACATTCGAACCCAATTTAAATTCTATATGGACCTACGTTGACTATCATCGAAAAGGGGGTAACATAAAGGCAAAAGAAATGTTGTCTACAAAGAAATCATGTAAATATTCTAGCGTGAGTTATCAAGACTATTGATATTATGTCCTTTTATTTAGTGCACCCATTTTTTATCATATTATAATTTGTTTAGCTTTTTTGGCTTTAAACTTCTATCTCTACAACTATGTTTTACGATTTTAGTTGCGAACAGTGTCCCCAAACCCAAGCTTTATCTGTATTAGTATAACTTTAAAACAAAAACATTTTATTTTAGTACAGTGTCCCAAAACCTGAGCGGGGCATCCCAGCTAGTTTAAATTATTTGTGGTTTTCTTGTTTTGGATATTCACATAATAATGTTTGAGCACTCTATGTCACTTATAAATTGTAATGTTATTTTCATTTTTTATTATTTGGATGTATTTGGATGTATAATTAAAAAAAAATGTTTATAACACTACTCATGGAAAAAATATGATTGATATTATTAAAAGAAAATCTTAAAAACCATTTGCCTTGAAGAGAAATGTTTAAGACAGCCCATGCAGTTTGTAGACGTGGTAAAGATGAAATCTGTTTCAATATCACTTTAAAGATGTCCGTATGCTATGAACCGAATGTAAAAGAATGCAGTCTAAAATGACAACTCCAGATACTTAATGCCTTTAGTATTAACCTCAGGGAACCGTTTGGGGTCTTGTTTCCCTACGGGATCCTACTATACTTTCTTCGACTTTTTTCTGACAAGATAGAGAAGTTTCAGGGCATAACCGAAGGTTTGCAAAAAGGTGTCAGTTTTTTTAATTATTCAGAAAAAATAGCATCCTCAACAGCTTCTTCTTGTCAAGTTTATAGATTTAATATGCGTTTTAACATAAGATATGGTTAATATGACATGTTTATATTATGTATCTACAAAAGAAACATGACTTGTATGGATACAGAAGAACTAGTCAGACATGTAAAAAGAGTGTCTATTATTAATTTGCTGGTATTTTAAATGCTTAGCTTTAAAACGGAGGTACACTCCTTCTTACCAGAAGCCAATCAGACCGCTTTATCCCCTACTGGTTCATTCGGTATCATTGTGATTGGTTGAGACAGAATAACAGGTTTCCGTGTCAATGTGGCGGGTTGAATCAAAACAAACTTACCGGTTGAGACATATTAACTGGTTTGTTCAGTGTCCATGTGATTGGTTGAGACAGAATAACTGGTTTGTTCTTTGTCAATGTGGCCGGTTGATGTGATTGGCTGAAACAGAATAACTGATTTGCTCGGTGTCAATATGATCGGTTGAGAGAAAATAAATAGTTTCTTCGGTGTTAATGTGTTTCGTTGAGAAAGAATGAATGGTTTGTTCGGTGTCAAAGTGACTGGTTGAGACAAAATCATCGATTAGTTCAAAGTTATAGTGACTGGTTAAGACAGAATAACTGGTTTGTTCGATGTTAATGTGACTGGTTGAGACAGAATAACGGATATCCCCGATCTGACTCCGTTTTGCATCTCAAAGAGTTTTACGAAGTTAGTACTAGAATTACTAATCCTTATTCAAAGGTAACATCATTCCAAAAAAAAACAAAAAAAAAACAACAACAACAACAAAACGCATTTTCATTTTTTGTATCACTTTCCGGCGCAGTCACACCAAGTAATGGCACTGGAAGCCGGATAAATGTAACGTTGTCATAATAATTTGAATCTTTCGCAAGTGAATCAATCGTAAACATTGAAAGAAAAGGTGGAGAAAACGAAGAAATAGAAGAAGAAAAAGAAAAAGAAGAAAAAGAAGAAAAAGAAGAAGAAGAAGAAGAAGAAGAAGAAGAAGAAGAAGAAGAAGAAGAAGAAGAAGAAGAAGAAGAAGAAGAAGAAAAAGAAAAAGAAGAAGAAGAAGAAAAAGAAGAAGAAGAAGAGGAATCAACGAAGAAGAAGAAGAAGAAGAAGAAGAAAAAGAAAAAGAAGAAGAAGAACAAAAACAACAAGAACAACAACAACAACAACAACAACAACAACAACAACAACAACAACAACAACAACAACAACAACAACAACAACAACAACAACATAACAACATAACAACAACAACAACGACACCGACGACGACAAAGGAAAAAAAAAAGATAAGTCTGGTGATTTTTGTGACTGTGACAAAAAAAAAACTCCACAAAAAACAACAACAAAAACAAAACAATAAACCGACAATAGGAACAAAAAAGGACTAGCGAACGCAAACATGTTTTTCAGCAGTTAAAAAAAAATCCAAAATACGAAACAAAAAAGTATAGAAGAAAAAGAAGACGACCCACAATAGATACAAAGGCAAAAAGAGAAACAATTTAAAAAGAAATGAAAGAAAAATAAAACATCGAATCATTTAGTGAAAGGCTAATTTTATTATTTCAAGACGGCTTTCAGATAAAAAAACAAAACAAAAAAAAAATGATTAGGAAAGAGAAAAAAGCAAATCAAAGCAATTCACACCAAGAGCAGCAGCAACAACAAAAATACAATAGCAACATCAAGAATAAAAAAAGTAAAGACAACGAAGACCACCTCCAAATAATAATGTTCAAAAAAGACTACAGCACAACCTTGAGGAAAAATAAAGCAGCGGTTTGAAAAATAAAAACAAAAACAAACAAAACAAAAAAAAACAAGAAAAAGGGTATACTTAAACAATTAAATTATTACCTTCTCTCAACGGACACCAACTATTAACATGGGATTTTATCGCAGGCGCATTTCTACCACTGGTTATTTATTACCAAGCTACCGGCACGAATTTCTACCTGGCGCAACTATTTTCTCATCCTTGCATTATAGATTGACGCAACAATAAATTATAACCGAATGGCGAATACACACATTGTATAACTATGCATTCAAGACTCAGCTCTCTACCTCCACCTTAAGTAGCACCCCCTCTATCCCTTTCGCTGTCTCTATAATTATTTCTCTCTAACTTCACATCACCTAGCCACCACTCTCGCTGTCTCTATAATTTCTCTCTACCTTCACTTTACCTAACAACCACCTCTTTCACTATGGATGTCTCTGTGCTTCTCTCTACCTTCACCTTACATAATCACCACCTCTTTCACTATGGATGTCTCTATATTTCTCTCTACCTTCACCTTACATAACAACCACCTCTTTCACTTTGGATGTCTCTTATTTTCTACCTTCACCTTATAATTATAACAAACACCTCTTTCACTTTGGATGTCTCTGTGCTTCTCTCTACCTTCACCTTACATAATCACCACCTCTTTCACTATGGATGTCTCTATATTTTTCTCTACCTTCACCTTACATAACAACCACCCCTTTCACTATGGATGTCTCTGTGCTCCTCTCTACCTTCACCTTACATAATCACCACCTCTTTCACTGTGGATGTCTCTATATTTCTCTCTACCTCCACCTCACATAACAACCACCCCTTTCACTATAGATGTCTCTATATTTCTCTTTACCTTCACCTTACATAACCACCACCTCTTTCAATGTGGCGGTCTCTGTGCTTCTCTCTACCTTCACTTTACATAACAATCACCTCTTTCACTATGGATGTCTCTATATTTCTCTCTACCTTCATCTTACATAACCACCAGCTCTTTCAATGTGTCTGTCTCTGTGTTTCTCTCTACCTTCAACTTATATAACAACAACCTCTTTCACTGTGGATGTCTCTGTGCTTCTCTCTACCTTCACTTTACATAACAACCACCTCTTTCACTATGGATGTCTCTTATTTTCTACCTTCACCTTATATAACAACCACCTCTTTCACGATGGATGTCTCTATATTTCTCTCTTCCTCCACCTTATATAACCACCAGCTCTTTCACTATGGGTGTCTCTATATTTCTCTCTACCTTCATCTTACATAACCACCAGCTCTTTCAATGTGGCTGTCTCTGTGTTTCTCTCTACCTTCAACTTATATAACAACCACCTCTTTCACTGTGGATGTCTCTGTGCTTCTCTCTACCTTCATTTTACATAACAACCACCTCTTTCACTATGGATGTCTCTTATTTTCTACCTTCACCTTATATAACAACCACCTCTTTCACGATGGATGTCTCTATATTTCTCTCTTCCTCCACCTTATATAACCACCAGCTCTTTCAATATGGCTGTCTCTATGCTTCTCTCTACCTTCAAATTACATAACAACCACCAATTTCAGTTTCACTATGGATGTCTCTGTGCTTCTCTCTACCTCCACCTTATCTTGTTACCTGTCCTGCTCTATCTCTCTCACTGTCTCGTGTTTTTCATTGTACGCTGTTGGTTTCGAAGTTGACGCAACAAGCAATAAGGTACAGAGAGTCGACCGATGCAAATCGTCTTGAACAATTTGTTTAAGTACCTTCGTCGTAAAGATTTCAGTTGACAAAAAAGGGGAATAGACAGATTGGATGATAAAAAAACCCCAACAAACATAGCTCAAAGTAGAGAGAGTGTGTGAGAGATGTAAGCAGAGACAGAGACACAAAGGCAGAGACAAATAGACAGACATCCAAACAGACATGCCGACAGACATATAAAGCGAGAGAGAGAGAGAGAGAGAGAGAGAGAGAGAGAGAGAGAGAGAGAGAGAGAGAGAAAGAGAAGTGAAAACGAGATAAATTGTGGGAGAATGAGCTGGAGTAGACAGTAAAAAGTAAAGAGATACAGGAACCAGGGAGACACGGAGAGAGAAACTGAAAGAAGCGAGAGAGAGGAGCCATAGAGAAACGGAGAAACAAAAAGAGAGGCACATAGAGAAAGAGAGAGACAGATAGATAAAGACATGGAGATAGATACACACACACATATTATTTGTATGAGGAGATATTTAAACATGCCAGCACAACATACAACAATGCGCTAAAAAGAAGCAGTTTTGACGAGCAATTTTGCTTTAGTGCTGATCTAAAATCAATAGATACAAACAAGTAACAAAGCAATCAAAACGTTGCAACTGCAGAAATAAAACAAGCTGCCCCCTGAGAGGAAACTGCCTAGCAAAATGTGTTGTTTATAAAGCCAAAAAACGGAAACAAAAACAAACAAGAAGGAAACATATATAGGGCTAACTAAAAATGAGTTTAAAACAAGGTACAACCTTCACAAATCGTCATTCAAACTACACCACAGGATGCATGACACAAAACTAAGTGATTATTTGGACTCTCAAAAACAATAACACAAACCATGAAATACACTGGGATATTCTAAGACAAGTGAAACTATACACGCCAGCCAATGAAGGAAAAATACCAGATACTAAAAAAGAGGCCAATCCGTAACCAAAGAAAGGAAAATTTTCCCACTGCACCCACAGAAAACATTTCCTGTTGTCAAACAGAAAGGACAAGTCGCCTGAAGAGAGTAGCAGCTCGAAACTCTAGAGTCGCGACAGGTAATTAGAAGAGAGAATGAGAGAGAAAGAGAGAGAGAAGGGGGGGCGGAGAGGGAGAGAGACAGAGACAGAGAGAAAGAGAGAGAGAGGGGGGGAGGGGGAGAGGGAGAGAGATATCGGAACTGACAACTGACAGTGAGTAGTGTCTGCACGTGAGACCAGACTGTCTGTTCCCCACCCATGGTGAGGCGCCCACCCTCTCACTCTCGCCGCCTCTCTGTTCAGTTCTGTGGGGACCTTTGACAGTTTGAGGCGCGTGTCTTCTTTCCCGCAGGAGAATAACTCTGCGCGCATGTTGCTTGCTTGGTTTCTAAGCGCCCAATGTCAGCAGCTAGGCTGACTCCTGGACAGGTCCCAAGGCTAACGTCTGAAATTTTACGTTCTACCACACAGAGATAGTGTTTTATTGTGGGGATACCAACCAAGAGCCCTATAACAACCGGCCTCATTAGTGCGCTCATATTCTGAAAGAAACATGTAGAGTGTTTTTTTAACAGAGAAAGATGTTATAGAAAAATCCTTTTAGACAATTAATTATCTTTGGGTCTTAACGGCTTTCAACATTACACCTCCAGTCAGTTGTGTTTTGATGCCACCTACAGCAAATTAAGGACTAACCGTGGATAAAGTGAGACACTTTCAAGGCTTGGGGTCAAGATGGTGCAGCATCAATGGAAATAAAGTTGAAACGTTTCTTTGGTTAAATTATAAACTTCAAAAACAGAAAATGGTGAGTTGCTTTACGCTTAGTTTTGTCACCTTTGTTCAAAAGATTTCTAGATTTAGACGTTCTTTTCTCCCTTAACTTTTGACTGCAAGGCTGTTGAATTCGTGCGCGCCGGTTCACCGCGAGGCGGACTATTAATCGTCCGAGTCTTGGTTTAGTTTTTGTTGAGACAAAGACATGTGTTTTTCGTCTTGGATTTGTGTAGTTTCATCTCAATCATGCTTTACTTTCATGGTGGACTCTCCAAACATTTTAATAGTTAATTGTGTCTAGTTTACGAAAAGATATACTTTTATTACCTTCTAAATCAAACTTTTAGACATAAACATTTCACTATACAGTACCGTGTTTTTTCTTTAATGCACCGTTTTTATCTACCAATCTGGATACCCACAATTTCTTTCATACCGGGATCAAGAGGTTAAGTTATTCAGGGTTTTAGGCGTTCTCTGTGAGCCGATGGACGCGCACTCGCTAAGAGCTTTACAGTTAAATCAAGGAGTTTGTGGTTAACATTTCAGCACATTTTTGTTTCCGTGTAGAATTCTTGGGGAAACCTGGAGAACGTAAAAAAAGAAAAAGCATTAATGATTTTTTTCTCTTACACTTAAACTATCTCCGAAATTGATAACCGGGAACTTAAAAATTCAAAGGTGTTTTTTTTTCTTTTTTTCTTTTCTTTATTTTTTGTAGGTAAAGGACAATCTATATATATATATATATAAAACAATTAATTTTAGTGCTCATTGCAAGCTCACCGCCTCGTTTTTTGCCCATCTCCATAATTTTACTCAGTCACTGGAAAATTACAAAACATTTTTACTCCACCACTATACCTTAGATTAGGGACATTCTGACCACCACTTTTTGAAAAACAATGTTTTATTGGACCTTTGATATTATATAGAAATTGAATATAGCCCTCGCGCAAAGACTAATATTAGTTTAACCTCTTCCCTTTTTTGTGGGTAAAAGTAGCGCGTTTAGAGGGGGAGGGGGGGTGCACTTTTGCATTATTTTGAGAGCGGTCATGCTAAAACGTTTATCACCGCATACTTACCCAGTCACTTAAGAACAAAGACAACTGACTCAGGAATAATCTAGAATCTAGATCTGAATTATTTGACCAATAAAATTATTTGTGGAAGATCTAGAACTATTACGATGGCAGGTGAAAAAAGAGTCGTTTAAGACGATCCGGACATTTAGCAGCATACCTCAATCCAAATCAAATTCCTTCAACCACATAATCGCAAAAATCACTTGATCAACCAACCATATCTTGATCAATGCCTACTGATACTGGTCAAAATCTAGATCTAGATCTACAACGAAGTGAAAACAGACATATATCTAGATCTCCACAACGCAGACCCAGCTTCAGATCTGCTACACCACTACAAAAAAAAGACAGATTATACCTAGATCTTGATCACCACTAACGCCTCGACCTGGCATTTAATTTAGCCAGGCAACTTCGGCAGTTAAAGTGCCAACTGCCCCAAACAATGACAATACAGCACTTGATCAACCATCCACATCTTGATCTACTGATACTGATCAAAATCTAGATCTAGATCTACGACAAATTGAAAACAGACATAGATCTAGATCTCCACAGCTTTAGATTTGCTACACCACCATAAGAAGCAGATAGACCCTCACAGATAAGATCTACATCACCACTACCGTCTCCACATCACATCAGCCAGGCAGCTTCTACGCTTACATCACCAACTGGCCCAAACCATGACAATATCAACATTGTTGTCCACAATAGTGGGGGAATTACTAAAACATGCCAATGATTTTTGATGTAACACATATTGACTGAATAAATTTGAATTTGAATTTGATGTGATGCAAAATTATGGCCCACAGAAACATCCTCATTATGCTCTGCCAATGGTCAAGTAAATTAACCGCCATTGCAAATTTAGCCAGAACCCTCTCTTAGTGCCATTTGAAGGTTTATCAAAATCTCCTCCGTCAGCAACTATATTTCAGCTGCGGAACAGCAAGATTCAGAAGCAGCATCGGGACGAACACACAGGAAATCAGTTCAAAACAAATGCATCTGATTGGGATACGAGACCAGGACTCCCGGTTGAAAACTGCGAGCTCTATCAATTGAACAATCTCGACATTTTATCAACTGTGTAAGTTAAAATTATATTTTTTTTTAAATGTGCCATTACGATTGGCGTGTCTTATAAAACAAGCACTTACGCTTCTTTCGCCTTTTTATACCATTGATTTTATCATATCAATAATTGAGAGCATAAGTATTAAAACACATATCTATATTACCATCACACTTTTAAAGAATCGGGTAGGTTTTGGCAATTGAAAAATATGTAAAAGACAAAATTTTTTAAGTGTCAAAAGCAAAACTATAGAACAACAACAATTATATTAACACAAGAAATAACAACAACAGCAAAAACAAAAAAAACAACAAAAAACAACAAACAACACCGACAACAATCGATGCCCATTTGCTAGTAAAAACACGCCGTGCAATAAAATACAGAAAAGAAGAGTTATGGCGTTCAAAATGATCAATAACTGATAAACAAATACTACAAGTTAGGTTTATAACAATTTGTTTTAGAGATATTCTCCTCCATGAGTTTATTTTTGTTAATGATATGAAAGTAGCCTCCGATTTTGAATCGACAGACTGATGACTAGAAATCCACAATGCATTTGTGTGCATAAGGAATCAATATTAACTGGTCGAAAACAAGCTAGGAAACTAATTTAGAAAATTATGCACGTTTGGTAATTGGTGTGGAAAACTACGGAACTAATGTAATGATTTGGATTTTCCTATGACAGATGAGTGAATGGAAGATAGAGGAGAGAAACCAGAGATGCAGTATCTATCTATCTATCTATCTATCTATCTATCTATCTATCTATCTATCTATCTATCTATCTATCTATCTATCTATCTATCTATCTATCTATCTATCTATCTATCTATCTATCTATCTATCTATCTATCTATCTATCTATCTATCTATCTTTGTATATATATAGCGATATAGTATCGATATATAAATCTAGATTCTAGATCTAATAACAAATTCAGCACGTTCATTTTGTGATTGCTTCCGCACTTGCATGGAGGGCGAATTAGCTCATGTGGCAGAGCATTGTTCTTCCAGATCAGGAGGTGCGGGGTTCGAGTCACACGGACGGCAACTTTTTTTCCGATTTTAGTCCCCTGTAACTGGTTGGGTCGGTGTCAGTAAAATGTGACCGGCTGAGACAGGAGTCACGGTATCTCCGCCCTGACACATAAGTCTTGGGACCAGTCGCCGTATTGGACTCCCTAGAGGAAACTAAGAGACATTAATCAAATCATGTGCTTCAAGGGGTAAAATCTGTCCCTCTTTAGCAGCTCTCTAGATAATATACGAGAAAGAAAAGGAGAGAGAGAGAGAGAGAGAGAGAGAGAGAGAGAGAGAGAGAGAGAGAGAGAAATAATTAAAAAAGAAAGAAAAAAAGTAATAATAATGAATTTTTTTAAAGGAGGAATACATAAAGAGAATAAAGAAGAAAGAAGAAAAAAAGAGAGAGAAAGAAAGAAATTTAAAAAAAGAAGAGAAAAGATAATTTCATTTAATAAAAAAGGAGGAAGCAAAAATATATTAACTGATGGCAAGGGGTCTAAAAGTTCCCCTTTAAAAAAGAATCGGCTTACAGAAAAGTACACTGTATATTTGTATTCAACATGAATCGAGGGGTTCTTCTCAAAAGGCTCGAAGACGGCTCAACTTATAATTATGAAAATGTTCACAGAAGCTGCATCTTACAAAATACTAGGTTCACTTGGTCCTTTTGTTTATTGATTTTTTTTTCCATCAATGTATTATAATTAAGAATAAAAATAGTTCGCCATCGGAATTCCGGATCGTCTTTTATAATAACTAGATGTATGCTTGGTTAGATCTATTCGTTGTCCATCGTCAAGTACCAAGTTTTTAAGAAGTCAAAGCGTCATAGATACCGAATGTTCTAATGGCATAGCTACCAGTTCGTCAGTTCCACACACTGCCTCTACCGCTGGACTTCAGTAATCTCGTAGATCTAGAATCTAGGCTTACTGAAGCAATCTATCCAGATCTAAAGTCTTGGCTTACTTAAGCAGTCTATCTAGATCTAAATCTAGGCTTAACTAACGAAAAGAGTTTTATATAAAGAGAAGATAGAAGAAAGAAGAAAAAAAAAAGAGAGAGAGAAAGAGAGAAATTTAATATAATTGAAGAGAACAGATAATTACATATAATAAAAAAGGAGGAAGCAAAAATATATTAACTGATGGCAAAGGGGTCTAAAAGTTCCACTTTCAAAAAGAATCGGCTTATAGAAAAGTACACTGTATTCAACATGAATCCAGGGGTTCTTCTCAAAAGGCTCGAAGACGGCTCAACTTATAATTATAAAAATTTTCACAGAAACTACATGTTACTAAATACTAGGTTCACCTGATCCTTTTTTTTTATTGATTTTGTTTTCATAAATTTATTATAATTTAAAATAAAATTAGTTCGCCATCGGAATTCCGGTTCGTCTTTTATAATAAATAGATCTTTGCTTGGTTAGATCTATTCGTTGTCCATTGTCAAGTACCAAGTTTTTAAGAAGTGAAAGCGTCATAGACTACCGAAGGTTCTAATTGCATAGCTAGCAGTTCGTCCGTTCCACACACTGCCTCTACCGCTGGACTTCAGTAATCTAGATCAAGAATCTAGGCTTACTTAAGCAATCTATCTAGATCTAAAATCTTGGCTTACTTGAGCAGCCTATATAGATCTAAAATCTAGGCTTAACTAATGAAAAGAGTTTTATAGATCTAGATTCTAGATCCAATCTCACGGGGGTCGAACTGGCTCATGCGATAAAGCGTTGTTCTTCAAATCAGAAGGTCGCGATTCGAATCCCACGATGTTTGTCCCCTGTAAGTGTAACTGGTTGGGTCGGTGTTAGTATAATGTGACTGACTGAGACAGGAGTCATGGTAGAACAAATTTTTAGTTGAATAGCAACTATTGGGATTATTCTGGTATTTCAAGTTCCTAACTTATTTATTAAATGTGAGTAACAACATACTTACTTTAAACAGAACAGTGTTAGAGGGTACATTTGGCAATAAATTAAAAAAAAAGTGTGTTAACTTATGCAGAGACAAGATTATTTAACCCTTTTACCGAACACACATTTCGATGTTATAAAGTTTCATACTTTTCAAAATTATTGGATTCAAGGGGTGAAATCTGTCTATCATTAGCAGCAGTAGTACTAGCGTAACTTTGTAGATCGAATTATTGATGTATTAAAAGGAGGAAGCACAATTGTAGCAAGGAGTCTAAAAATTCGTCTTTCAAAAATAATCGGCTTACATACAATTTCACTGTAATCAACCCGTTCGTATGAACGGGGAACCCGCTTGTATAATTATATTTGAGGACTTTGGGGTGCACGTGTCACCCTGCAGACTTAAACTATACAAATCACAGACTTCAAAATTTTAATGTAGATGACATTTGCTACCAGGACGATGACGTTTATCATTAGAAGTGGATTGAATGAAGCATGTGTTTAAAAATAATAAAAAAGTGTATTTGTATGGAATAATTGTATTTTACACTTTTTGTTTCGTTTCTTGCAGGATAGTATTTCATCATTTTTCTAACCTTAAAAAACAAACAACGAAGTACCTAACATTTTGGCCTTTATTTTTGTTTTCTTTACACACAAAAAACATAAAAAGAATGCTGGATGGTTTGCTATTAGATCTAGATCCATGTTAAAATCTGATACAAAATAAGTAAGTATGTGCACACAGTTTTGAGCTTCCTAATAGCATTATCTCGGCAGTCCTCGCTTCTTTGTCTTTGCTTTTAAAAAGTTAGCCTTCTGACAATATTATTATGGCCTCTATATTCAAAGAGCAATAATTTGAATGCCAGACAAAGAAACAGTTTTGTGAATAGACATCGGTTCGTCCACTAAATTTCAGTTACAAAGAAGAAAACTCTTTTTCAGTTTTGACAGTCTATATCTAAATTTATCAGCTCATCTCGAACGTGTAGATCTAGAAATCCTTTGGTGTAATTTATGGTTTAGTTTAACAGCTTGTCCCTCCCTGTGAAGGGTAGACTTTAAATCTAGAATTCTAGAACTACAGATCTAGATCTAGGTTACGATTTAGACATCCTGATTTCTGCGTGTGCTGTGATTTTTATAATGTAATTGTAAGATCGAAATATTATTATTATGTGTAGCTAGATCTGTAGGTCTAAATCGTAGCTAGATTTCATAACGCCCTGACAACGCTCTCTCTCTCTCTTTCTCTCTCTCTCTCTCTCTCTCTCCCTCTCTCTCTCTCTCTCTCTCTCTCTTTCTCTCTCTCTCTCTCTCACCGTTTCTCTTTCTCTGCCTCTCACACACACACAAACACACACTTCCTTTCTCTATGTTTCTCTCTTTCTCTCTCTCTGTCTCACTCTCACACGTTTCTTTTTTTTTCTATCTGTCTCTCTTCCTCTGTCTGTCTCTCTCTCTCTCTCTCTCTCTTTCTCTCTCTCTCACACACACACACACAAACAAACACACACTTCCTTTCTCTTTCAAATATGCATGTTTGCTTATTAAACGAGCAAAAGTGTGAAGCATTCAAAAAGAGAAATCAAAAGTGACATTACAACAAAATATACGTGACATAGAGTGTGTGCAAACACTAGAGGAATTCAAATGCAAACAAGCGCAAACAAAATTCAAATATGAAAAAAAAAGGCTTAGGGAATTTAATGTGACAGCTTCAGAAATCCAAATGTGACAAAGAGGACGCAAAGTGCACTTTACAAGAAATGCATTACGACGTACGCTTAGTTTCCTTGCTGATTAGATTAACCAATAATAAACACTCACATCGCTTTGTTTGTTACAGATCCACTGCGTATCAACTACAAATATTGTATGGACCTGAACAATATCTATAAACTATGCTTTCTATAAAGGTGACAGTAACAGACAAAACCCGCATTTATGAAACATATCAAGGCGCCGATGATTGTTTTGAAATCGCTCAACTTTTGAGGGTTGAAAGGACAACAACATATCAAATAACCAGAAGAGCTGAAACTAATGGAGCTGTGGCATCGCCGCGTGTAGGAAAACACCCGTTAAAGTTACGCAAGCGATGGCGCAAGTTGTGAGAGAGATTGTCAATAACCACCCAGACTTCTCTCTTGTGATAGTCAACGCTGAATTAAGAGTGCGACTTCCATGTCATGGAAGCCACTATCACAATCAGTAATCTACTTCAAGCCCAGCTTATTAGTTACACTAAAAGAGCTTGGAGACATACCACTGAGAGAAACTCTAACAAAACTAAAACTTTACGTTGTGACTATGTGCCATAATTATGTGGTCTGGTTGACTTGATGGAAAACACCGAGCGCTTGGACTTCGTGTATGTGTATGAAGCAGGCATAAATCTGTGGACAAAGCGTACCCTGGGTCGGGCACGTCACGGCGAGCGTGATGTAATGGTGGTTCACGGAAGACGTGGACAAAACATGTGCTATTGGAGTGCTTGGTGGCTTGATCCAGCATGGCCTCTTAAGACTGCGGATCCCTTGAAGAGATTTTTTGAAAATCTTGCAAATCAGTACGTCAAATAACTATTTGAGCTTACTTTGTCACAGTAGATTTCGTTATGTTAGATTACATTTCTTTACGTTCACAATAAATTATACTGCGGATCCCTTTAAGACTTTTTTTTTCAAAATGTGGCAAATCAGTACGTAAAATACGAGTAACTATTTGAGCTAACTTTGCCACATTAGAATTTGTTATGTTAGATTCCAATTCTTTAGGTTCGCAATAAATTATACTTCAATTTTTTGTAGATAGTTTAAATTCCACTACATCTTAGTGGTTATAACCTCAGCGTCAATCTAAAGCAAACGCCTAGGTCCAAACCTAGGGCTAGTAAGTTCGATGGTGCAAGAAACGAAGAAGTAAAATGCCCAGGGTGTTAGCACTATTGTACGCACTACCCTAAATTTAGCGGTAGAGTCGACGCTTAACAAGACATTATTATAGAGTAATCATCCAGTTTATATCCATTATAATACCGGTAAGTCTTTTGGCTCAAATCACAATCTATAAATTTGCGCTCGCAAATACATCATTAGGCTTGATTAGTTCTCAAACTAATCTACATTTATGAAAATCATGTTTAAAGACAGAAATCTAAAGACAGTTCTAGCGAAACACGGGCTTTAAAATTGAGGCAACACAGTCGGTTTATGTGACTACGTAATCTTGTTAGCGGATACATAGGAAGTATTAGATGTAGAGACTTCAGGAGAACGCGACCCACAGTGAACACGAAGTGTGTTGGGTCAGGAAATCTGTCCCGGCGTCCAATGACAGTTCATTCATAGTTGCACGTAGCCAATGAGCGATCAGTAAACCTCCATACCATAGGGGCCTGATTATGCCATACGTTATCGATGTTTGCAGCGCAAGCCCTGCACTGCCTGGGTGTAACATAAGTAGCGGCCTTCCAATCACTCAAGTGTAAGCCAACCTGGGGGTGGGTAGTATTTTAAGCATTGCCCACGTGAAACACTCATATCCGGCTTCCCAACACTTGAAAGTGGCCAGAGCGTCGATAGCTCATCAGTAAAGCACAGAACTGAAGGTCCACCGTTCAACTCCGAAAAAATCAGGGGACATTAATCTCATCTAAATTGGCTCATAATTGGCAACGTAAACATCAAGGACACATAATATTTAATCATTAGGATGAAAGAATACTGTATTTTGAAAATATGTATTGCTTAACATGATGATATAAAACAAATGCAACTTATAATACTTCTTGCAGAAATCGCTGAGTTATGATAACGAAATACGAACCTACGCAACTAGTTCTCTAGAAAAATCAAATTACAGGCTGCCTTTTTCTGTGGCCAATCATTTTAACAGAAACACTTTCTACTCTTGATCTGTAGAATAAAGTTAAATTTCTGCGTGAGTCTGTTTATTCAGACACTCATTATTTACGATCAGATTTGGTTTTATTTTTAGAGCCAGAAGAGAGGCAATTGTATCAATCAATTGTACTGGCCGAATCATGAGGCCTAACCACAAGCGCTGAACACTAGGGTGGAAACTGTTTGATTGATTGAGTGATGTTTATTGGTTCTTTGGGCTTCTTACCCTTTACAAACATGGCAAGAATTCAGATTTTACAAAGTGAAAGAAAAAAGTAACAGAATCGTAACTTTTGCAAATTGTTTCACTATCATAGTAGAGAGGGTAAATATATGATCGAAGGTAGAGTAGCCTTTTCTAAAAGCTGCTTGCTTTTCTGGAACACTGTTTGACTAAAGTTGTAAGCCTTTTATTAAAGATATGACTGTATAGCTCAGACACTAAAGAAGTTAATGAAATAGGTCTATAGTTATTGCATGCATTTGTATCCCCTTTTAATATTTAAGCACAATAATAGTCTTAGTCCAATTTAGTGGAAAAATTGACACCGTCAAAGATGTTGTGAAATGCAATGACTTTCGCCGCATTTCAATATTTCGTTGAGTATTTTGTCATACACCGGGGATTTTCTAGCTGTATACCAATCCGATGATGAAATTAAAAAATTTTGTGCGTGAGTTATTTCAGACACTCATTTGTTACGATCAGACGGTTTTATTTTTAGAGTCAAAAGAGAGGCAATTTTATCAATCAATGTTACTGACCGAATCGTGAGGCCTTACCACAGGCGCTGAACACTAGGATGGAAACTGAATGCAATTTCGAAATAGCAGAATAATTTTAGGTGCCCTGTTGCCGTCAAATTCTGCCCCGAAAGAAAAAATTAAAACAAATTCAGATGAAACTCGCCGTAAAAATACTAAATTATGTGCAGAGATTATCAACTACAGATGGAGACATAAAGACAGACAAACAGATACAGAGAAACACCCAAATAAAAGAACTTAGATGTTTTTGTAAATACGATTTGAATGCGTAAGACGAATGAAAATAGCAGTCTCCTCAACACGATAACTATAACTTTGATTTCACCAAATTAATGACTTGCGGCAAACCAACCAAGGGGATTGTATGACAGTATCAACTGGCGTTCAAGTAACTAGTGTCATTGAACCCCATGCAATAAGCTGGGTCTCCATCTACTTATTGGTGTGTTCAGAAGTAGTGGAATTATAATAATGTACTCTGACTTATTGTTTCTTGGTGTAAGTATCTTGCACCAGCCCCACTAAGCCTGTCTTCATAGAAGTGACATATTTAGGTCACCAAAAATTTAGGCACCGAAAGTTATAGGAATCAGTCTATGTAATTTTCCAAACATTCAGTGGACGGCTTAGTCACTGCGCCGATAAGTACTTTAGGCGTCATAGAACGCCTCGCCGCTGAGGGAGTGAACTCGTCGTGTCTGGACTGGTCAAGATTTCACTGATCATTTTTTCATCGAGCAAGGAAGCCTCGTAGCAAAATTTGATTTTATTTTTTAAACCAGCGAGCACAGTTCTAGCGAGCGGAATTTCATTTTATGAACTATTAAAATAATGCATTATTATGTTTGTTCTTTTCTTGGTGGGCCTGTGTAAAATTAATGTGTCTCCTGTCTCCTTACAATTCTGTATGAAGGTGTGCATGTGATTGCGCAGAATCAGTGTTTATTTTATGTTGTTGGCAATTAAACACGGCATAAAATGCGTGGATGTTGTACAAAAAAGGTTACCTTAACGATGAATATAAATACATGTAACTATGCTAAAATGACAAAGAAAATCAGAAATTGCTGGGACAGAACAGAGACAAACAGTGATGCGATCAGACAGAGACCGAGAGACCAAGACAGATTGAGACAGAAACGGAAGGAGAGACGGAGTGACAGAGGGAGAGAGAGAGAGAGAGAGAGAGAGAGAGAGAGAGAGAGAGAGAGAGAGAGAGAGAAAGATAGAGGATGAAGAAGTGACAAAGACAGCAAAAAATAGATTGGATACACCAGTCAAACACAGATGTTTATTAATAGAAATCTAAGAATAAAACTAAAGTATGTCTAGATTTAAATAAGAACTTGAGGATTGTCTAGATATAGTATGGATCTCAACACCAGCAAAACAACAGCGCTTACCATGACGAGATATTACAACACTTCCAGAAGCATAAGCACTCATCTATACATAAACTATCAATGAACCTCCCTTAACTATACCGAGCGCTGCTCCATATACACAAAGCTTATACTTACTATAAATAAATAAAAAAACAACCTCTAAGCCTTGGGAGTTCGAGAAAAATTCGAAATCTTAGATTACAAATTTGGCATAATAATTATTATAACACTTCATGCACATCGTAAAACCCAATGCCTATTCCATGTGTGCACACTATTTTAGGGGATTTCAAAAAGTTTGCATAAGTAAAAGCTATCATTTTTAAACGGAAAATGTGTAGATCAATACACAAAGGTGCGAACACGAGAGCGTATCAACCCGCGCAACATGTGTGCGTTGTGATAAGAAAATGCTACTTAATTTCTGGTAGTACTTTCTTCAGGCCGGCATCAGGCAATTTGGTGAAACTACAACATGCAAGCAATGTCACACTAGTTTTATATTGATTTGAATTTGTATAATGAGTTTAGGTTGTTTTTTAACACATATTTCGAGTCGTTATAATGATACACCATCTAATCGAAAAAAAAAAAAATTCCTTCTGTAATATTCAAACATCTACAAATTCACAGGTTTTTTTGGGGGCATGTCATTGTTTTAAATTTCCTCTCCACAGATTAAAAAAGGACTATCTGATAGTATCTTACGTTATCTTATTTACTTAAACGGACAGCTATTGGGGGTTCTAACTACAAGGAGGAAGAAAATTTAGACGCCCGATTTCCCATGTGATAAGGTCACATAGAGGCGAAAAGAAAGTTCTCCGTGTAGTTCCCGTTTTTAACATAGTGGGACAGGCATCTATGTAACAAAATCGAAGAGACATTATATCCTATTATGTTAAAAAAATGCCACTTAAATGCAACGATCACGAAAAAATAATTACAATGTATTAGCCAGCAAGTTTTTTGGAATGTCAAGAAAATGATAAGAATTAACGAAAAATAATCGAAGTTGATAATGATGTTTGAAACGTTAATGTCATTAACAATAGTCAAACGGTATTTACAAACGATAGGCAAAAATTATATAAATTAGTCGTGCTGTCACTAGATAAGATTGCATGGTCGGGAGTGCCACGCTTCGGGTAGGGTATCTCACATTCAAAATTCACTACAACACTACTACTACTACTACTAATACTACTACTACTACTACTACTACTACTACTACTACTACTACTACTACTACTACTACTACTACTACTACTACTACTACTACTACTATGATACAGAAAAGCAGTCCAACAACATTAGAGGCTTTAACAGACGGAGCTAGATCTAGGGACCAAATAATGATGCTAGTAACTGAGGGAGTCAGGTGAAAATAGGTTAGTAGGGGCAGCCACAAACCTAGGTCTATCTTGAGACCAACAGACACGTTTTAGACAGATGACATGGACGAGGATCGAACCCAGACCTTCTACTCGGCACCAATCCGCCTTTTCAAGGCGGAGATCTGTGTGCTTAACCACTCTGTCATCGGCTTTCATTGAAAATTATTTTTTTTATATTAAGTATCGTGCTGGTTTAAAGCTCTGCTAATATCCGGTTAGAAGTTTATTATCTCATTGTTTGTGTTTCTGGAGTAAGAGATTGTGGGAAATCCTCATCATTAAATTAACTCTCGCTCTCAGTGTCTTATGTCTCTCTGTCCTTCTGTTGCCTGTCTGTCTGTCTGTCTGTCTGTCTGTCTGTCTGTCTGTCTGTCTGTCTGTCTGTCTGTCTGTCTGTCTGTCTGTCTGTCTGTCTGTCTGTCTGTCTGTCTATCTGTTAGTTCTGCCTCTGTCTTTGCCTCTGTCTCTCTGCTCTGTCTCTCTGTCTCTGCCTTTGTCTCTGTTTCTCTCTTTCTAATTTTGTCGCACGTTCACTCCCCCATTTTTTCTCTCTGTTTCTCTTTTTCCTTTTCTCCTCTATCCGCCTTCTCTCTGTCTCTCTCTGAGGGAAACTCGCTTCCAGTCTCCTGTGCGTCTTTCCCTATTACATGGAAGCTTCGACGATTGCAACGATAACAGATGACGTAACCAAGGCCATAGAGTTGTTTTTATCTATATGCAGGTCAATGTTTACTTTCTTTGAAGAAAGCTTTTCGTTCCGTAGTTTGTGTAGAACAAACCTTCACTTCCATTCCCGTGCCGTTACCCTTTCCCTAATGGTCTTCGTTTTAACAATGGGACCACTCTCCCAAGCCCTATACTTCTAATTAAGTGCCTTTCTTATTGGCGCATGACAGTTTTTGTGCAGTTTGGCCCTAACTGTAGTTCCATAATAATCTGTTTTTTTCACATTCTCTGCAGGGCTCCACAGGGGGCACGAAATCCCAGACATTGGACGAAGGACAAACTCTAGTCTAAGATCGTGTTGTGGCTGTAGAGATAGCAGGAAAGGCACGTTGAATATCGACACGTGCATTCTGTGTCTGTCTTTTCACTTGGCTCTCGCTCTTTCACTCTGCTACTTTCTGTCTGTCTGTCTGTCTGTCTCTCTGTCTGTCTCTCTCTCTCTCTGTCTCTCTCTCTCTCTCTCTCTCTCTGTCTCTCTCTCTCTCTCTCTCTCTCTCTCTCTCTCGCGTTGTTTCTCTTTCTGCCCACGATTCTACCAATTTTTAAAAGTATAGAATTTCTCGAAATTAGCACACTTGTATAAGACAGTATAGTTAATGTTTAGAACATAAGCTCAACACTCGTCTCATGATATTAACCCCGTATGAACGTAAAAGTATCTGATACTTCCTCTCAAAAGCTCATTATGTTCTGGTTCTCACTAGCAGGCTATGATATCAGCTTTCTTATCCTCGCCTAACCTTTTATCTTCAAAGAGTCCTTAAAATGTCGCGAGGTAAAGATTGAATTGAGAGTTTAACCGTCTCATTTTAATTTCTAGAAAGAAAACCGGACTGCCGACGTAAATGGATCCACACTTCTGAAACTTCTTGTCATCCCAGCTCTCATGGCTGACGTGCCGGAGGTCTTGGCTTCCATTAGCAGCTGATGCTCGGGAGACTATAGTTATTGCATGACCACATGACCCTCTAATCGCCAATCAGTAGGTGTTACTCGCTGTGAAATGTGGGTAAATTAATATAGTTTCAAGAAATAATGGACCAACACTTACTGTGAAAAATGCTGTAACCAAATGTATTTCTCGTCGCCTTACTCGCTGTGAACTTTGGGCAAATGAATCCAGTCTCAGCGAATGGATGCATATCTCTGAAACTGCTGTGTCCAGATCGCTCACATCGCTGTGAACTTTGCAGAGAACAAAAAGCCAGCCTTAACCAAATGGATCCACATAATTATGTGAAACTGCATTGTGTCTAGATGTCTCTCCCGACGCATATCGACAATACCCCCTTGTTGACTCTACTAGCTCTGACCATAGTTCTCCTACATGGTGATCTGACGCGAGGTCCGGGCCCCGTCTCCGCAGTGACGATCCGGGGCCTGGGCGCCACGTTCCCGTACAGCGTCTACGAGCGGTGGCAAGCGGCCTACGCCATCCACCGGCGCGCGCACCAGCTGGTCTCCATCAGCTACGAGAAGACTGGCTCCGGCACGGGCCGCTCCTGGATCATCAAGCACCCGGTGCTGTGGGACTTCGCAGGCACGGATGTCCCGCTCTCCCAGGACGAGATGACTAAAGCTCCTGACCTGGTCATCTTTCCAACACTGGCCGGGTGAGAGTTCTCGTGGTCTATTGTTGGTTGTGTGGTCCTCCAGAATATTGTGTTAGTTTTTGTCAGATTTTGCTGTAGATTCTTTGAGTGGTACAAACACAATGTTTAAGTTATTAAAAACGATCTATGCAATAACATTCGGAATCTTCTTAAAACTTGGTGTTTGATGCGTCAGTAAGGATGTAAAAGTTTACGATTTATTTATTATCCTTTCCATCCTTGGTTCTCTTAGAAGTAACAGAATAATTATTTCTCGGTAAAGACTAATAAAAGATAACATATTTTCATCAAATATGTAAAAAAGGGGAATATGCGAGGCGGACAAAGTAAACTATAAGAGAAAGAAGACCAAATGAAGCGATCTCACAAAAGTATCAGAGTAAATTGCGGACCGAGCTATGAGAAAGAAATTTACCTAGAAAAATATTACAAAGTTGAGGAAAACGTAAAAGTGCACTGGTAGAAATATACTTTTTTATTTCTGGTACTATTTCATTTAGCTAATGTCAGTGTTGATTAATTCTTAAAGCACGTTTGGACCGCAACCGTTTTATGAAATCATAATTATTGATATTGTTTAGGCTGAATCTAGTTTTTACAATGGCACCCACAAGCAAGAATCATGAGATGAAAGGCATTTAAATGTGTTCGTATAGTTCAATAGAAATCCCGCGGTTGTAACTGATCAGTTAATGTAACCAGAGCAGCGATCGATGCAAGGACCAAAACCCAACCAAACAATGTATGTTCAATTTTTGATGAATTCGTTGTGAGAAGTTATCGATACACACCCGTGTCAGGTCTGTGTTCAAACAGCGGACCACGAGTTGCGAACTGTGAGATTTGTTTGCCAAGCCTCCCGCACCGTAAGGCAGGAACTAGCCCAGGGAACGCATTCAGACTGAGCGTCAGTGAATAGCGGGTTAAACATCCACACAAACAAGTGTGGCGTTATGGAGAAGTTGGGTCGTGATTTGGCGCCACAGGGGCTCGCATGTTTGGCTCACCATTCCTTACATGGGATGGCGAAAGGGATTGGTGAATTTTTTGTTTTACGAATAATTATGTTGTTCTGTTTTTTGTTTTCTTTTTGTTTTGTTTTTTTTATTGGTCGTTTTTTATGGGCAAGGGGATAGGGGAGAACAATATGAGAGTAAGTAAAATAGACTACACATGCTATTGTAGCAATTCATCAGAGTTATGGGTATGGATTCCAAACATCTGCCGGAGAAAGACTTTACGTCTTTATTTTATTAGAACAGTAATATTTTTGCTGTTGCATAGTAACCAAGAATATCCTTCTTTGACTTTGACCGATACAGTCATACAGTAAGAATGGATATTGACGAGGGAACCAGACAGTTCAGGCGGTAGTGATTTTGAATGACGAACAGGAGGCATGAGATTCGAGATTTGATTTCACCTGGTCCCCCAGTCTTCGTAAAAAAACTTAGGAAAAATACTAAGGCGTCTTATATTAATCTTTCGCATTTGGCCTCTCAGATGGTATATTGTTTGGTGCTTTTCAATATCTAAGATAACCTTGACAACGATGGTATGTTTGTTATAATTAAACAATAGATTAACTTTGTTCTTCCCCTTCTCTGGCAAAACCTAATAACGAGACATGTACATATGTACTTTAAGAGAAAAGAGTAAAAATAAGAATTGACGTTGCAAAATAATTCCTGTCTTTTTTAATTAGGATATCATATTTGCTACAATTTTGTGCTGTTATCATTTTCCTCCTAAAAGACCCACCCTTCTATTCTAATTCTTATTAAGCTATTTAGATCCCGAACAACTCAGCATTGTAATGTAATCCTGAATTTTCTGTTGTTTTTCTTCGAATTGATACAGAGGTGTGGCGATTGCCTACCAGCTGCCCATGTGCAAGTCTACAGAGGGGAGACGACTCAATCTGTCCATGGAGCATGTGGTAAGATGGTTCGATCCTAAATATAAGGAAAATAATTTTTGCCATGATAGCGATAAACTAGCAAAAATATTATTGAGTTAATGGTAACGGTTTTTAAGTACATTTATTAAAAAGCCAATAATTGTTTGTTGCAATTAGAATTTTTTTTCAGTTTTGGATAACGAATTAGTAAACAGTAATCTAATTTAAGTTCAATTACTAAACTCGTTATTTAGACCTTTCGTCGTTTCTGCAGCTTATACAATCATTATTATTCTATCAAATACTACCACCTGAGTGAATATCAAATGTACTGTAACGAAATCACTTTTTAAATAATACATTAAGTGGCTTTTACCTTGGAAATCTTACTGAAGTACCTTACTTTCTGTGTAAATTCATCTCGTATTGGTCGGAGCAGAAGTAGCTCTCATTGCTGTAGTTCCAATCGATTTACATAAAGTGTGAAGTTGTCAAGAGTAAACGGAAGTGCAATAGGGCCTTGAGAATTCCGCACATAATACGTTACCTGAGGGCTATACGCAATCAGCGTTAACGGACAGCTCAGCCTGTAGTGCTCTCAACTTACTAGCAAAAGGTACAAGGTTCAAATGTCAATGAGATAAATCTCAGCCAGACAAAACTAACACAAAAACGAACTATTTAAATAAAAGGTAGTTTGGTGAAAACTATGACAGGATGCCGTACCTTTTTATACATTATTTGATTGAGTGTTGAACGAAAGTTAAAGATACACAGAAAGCAACAGGAATCTAGAGATTCATAGTTGGATAGGTGGATAGAAAGATAGAAAGAACGTTCGGTTGTGTGTGTGTGTGTGTGTGTGTGTGTGTGTGGTGTGCGTATGTAAACATGAGCATCTATGTACAGTTGTATTTAAGGTGGAATAAGAAAGCAATGTGTTACCGTATGCAAAATGCCCCCCCCCCCCTCATCCCCCTTTTTAAGTGGCAATGCTCAAATTACATTATTTTGTCAACTCAATAAGTTAGGTTTACCTCATCTTAACTTACTTTAAAAATAGAATTACGTTATCAGAGTATTTGAACAAGAATGCTGCAATTGAAGAGCACCATGTTAAAAAAGACCATGTACATAGAAACCAACATCTTTTATAATAGCCATTTTATCTGCGTAACTTCAACTTTTCTGCTTTTCAGGTTGGAATTTTCAACGGAACTATTACCATGTGGAATGATGATGCCTTGAAGGTAAGGAGCACACGATTTACTCGTTAGTATTAACAGTTCTATTTTTAAGCTTTACTTGGATAAAATATGGTTCAATATGTGTGCAAACTAGATCATGCCATTCTGTCATCTTCGCTCAAATGGGTCAGGGACCAAGAAAGCTCAGTTATCACAACACACGCCTTTAAATCTGCAATATTCCTGTGTGTTGGTGGTGCACTGAGAAAATTAAATTCTCTCATATCTTGTGAGCGTTCAGTAGATTATGTAATTTCAAATATGTAATATCCGATAAAATCGGCTGCTATTATATGGATATTTTTTATTCTTACGATTGTTTGCTTAAACCGAAGTCAATATTCAACAATAGCAACACATGAAATCACCCATGTGTACTTTTTACAGATCTAATTGAAGTCCTGAGACAACCGACCATAATAATCCTTATCCAACACGTATATAACTAATAATGAAAACAATGATACATTTTAGGTTGCCGTCAACAGCATATCATTTTGGAATGACGGCTAAACATGGAGGTATAGCCGCACGTCACCAATACTACCGCTGAATAAATTAAATGCGTTTTGGAACAAGTCAATTCAAGATCTTATTCACTGCGTAGTGATAACTCTACGGCTGGCGATGAACTGTCCACATGTCAACCAGTTTAGTCTTAACCTGAGACTTCCTAACAATTGATACTGTCACAGCTATGAAAGAAACACAAATAGCTTGTCGCACTGTTGAAAATACGTGTATTTTTACTTTATGGTATTATGATGTTTCACAGGCGTCAGCTCTTTCATGCTCCTTCATCTCCATCTTGAAAACATTTTATAGACATGTAAGTGAAAGGTTGCTTTGGTTTTATTATTACACAAGTTGATAAGAACATGGGAGATAGGAAGATTGAAACCTAATGAGTAGGAGATGATACCCGCTTAGTAAAACACCGAGCATGAGAACCATCTTGATCCGCTGAATAACACTTTAATTAATGATGACACGATCAATTCCGACTGTTACAGCAGGTTGCATAAATCCTTTCAGTGTAAACGCCGACTGCAAATGATTAATTTTCATTATGTTTGCAACATAAAAGTCTGATTGTTAAATGTCTCCTAGGTTCCAAAATAGGTTTCCTCACAGTGAAGGCTCTTGGGACGAACTATTTTGCGTGCCGTCGTACATAGACAGAGCGGGGGTACCAGAACAGTTGCCTCTGTCGGTAACATTATACGTACACGGACACAAACAATAGGGAAACAATACGACAATTAAATTTGTGCGCTCACGGTATAGAATCACGTACCTCCTGAATAGACGGCCAGCAATCTACCATTTAGACCATACTCTACCTCCCCAAAAGAAATTCCATCATTCAAAAGCTTTCTTTTATGTTGCATTAAAAGCTTTACTGCATTAATACATTCTGTCAAGAAAAGGACACAAACGTAAGCATTAGGTCTATTTACCAAGCAAACAATTTTCTAAACATAAAAATGGGGCGAAACGAAGCTTTATGCCTAACTCAATAAAGGAGCAATCGATTGAAATGTAAAGAAGTCTTGTCAGTGATGTACATTTTGTCCAGATGTTTTTTAGCCGATTACAAATGCGGGAATATTAATATTCTCTAGCAACGCTTGCCTAATGAAGTGTAATTTTGAAGCTTTAAACACTTGAGATATTCGTGCTACTGACAAATTTCAAAACTTAATGGGAGATTGAATGTGGGTGTGAATATCGTTAAATTTGTACAGCACCATTATTTGTATGTTTCTTCTATGGAAAACTCTTTCAAATGTGTTTGTGTGTGGGTGGGGAGGGGGGTGGGGGTGGCTGGAGTGTTAGAGCGCTAGGCTTCTAATTCTAACGATTACATTCTAACCAACACGTTCCCATCAAACGACTTTGTATTTCTTTCCTTGACGTAAGACATAATGTTATGTCTCCGTAACGTTGGGGCGCACCTAGCAGAACAAGATTAGGATCTAAATGGATGGTTAGTCATTTTCTGAACTTCTTATCATCCAATGTCATCAGCTAGTCTTCGCAGCGGACAGGTTCCGAAACGAACGTCTAACAATGAAAAAGTGCTGCTGCACAAAAAACGATCGGGAATGCCAGAACTGTCCCAGCTGGTCACAATTTTTTGAACTGACACCGACCAAACCAATAGGAAACAAGGCGGTGCAGCCGGAGATCGAACCAGGGAATTCCCGTTCAGAAGTTTGGCGCTCTAAGCCTATGACTGAACCACCCGCACTCCTCTAGAGGCATGTACGTGGAGCTCTCGTCAATGGAGGTTAAAATAATATTTCAGGTCTGGTATTTGTTACGAAAGAAATATTTTTATAACACTTATCGTAGGATTAATACATTTTTATAACATTTGTCAAAAAGAGATGAAGCAGTGGGTAAAAAAAGAGATCTACTATTATTTTTGGATTATTAAGAATCGCCCTTTCAGCGGATGGGATTTCAAACATTTTTAGGGGCAGAGGTTGAAATTGAAGCACATTTCAATCAAATATTACAGTTTGGTGTAGAAAACAAGAATTTTATATTAGTGTCTGGCACAGTGTCTGGCACGGCGTGTTACCATACAGAGAATAGCGCGCTTTAAAGCACGGTGCGAGCTAAGTGAGGCCAGAACCAAAGCCAATCTGCGTTGGCCACAATTGTGAGAGGTTTCAAGCTCAAGTGTGTGTTTTTAAGCATTGTTGAGCCTTGGCGTGCGCTGTTTTTACTGATACCCAGAAACGCTATGTTTACCAACATTTTAATTTTGCAGCCATAGTACAAGAAACTGTAAATAAAATACATTAGTTAAATTTCCTTTTTTGCTTTTGACAAAGTCATATGGCCCCCGTTCGGGTTCGAACCTGCTCTTCAGCCCATCGTCCTAGCGACTGAGTTATCTGGCGCTCCATACAGGTCACACACACGGTTTAGGACTTTTGCTTTAGGTCCACTCTGAATTATCAGAATTAAAAAAAAAAAAAACAGACCATTTAGCAGGGACAGAAAGAAATGGTTCGTCCATGACCAGCTGCCAAAGCCAGCATTAGCAACCCTCTGAGTCTTTATTGTGTATGGCTTGCTATAGAATTCACAATGGCTTAACAATCGTACATTAGTTTTAACATCAAAGAAAGGATAAGCAAGACAAAGAATGGGAAGACAGACACATTAATATTTTAAAAGTACATACATTTTTCTTTCAGAAACCATTGCACTACCCATGAGATGATATGCCCTCAGACAATAGTAGGTTTGAGCTCACCCTTGCTGTGGGCCATCAATAGAATAACAAATCGCGGTTTCACTAAGAGCAGTGGGGAAACAGCTGAAAGCCTGAACATTCAAGCCATAGTCTTGCTTGTCATCATTACTGTGTAAAAACAAATAACACGTTTGATGTTTGGAGATTTGTTCTTTACCCCTAACAAATTACCTTCCGTTCTGTTCCAGCGCCATAGAAAAACAAACCTAGAGAACAAATATAACGCACAAATAATTAGAAATATATTTCCCTTTCGGCGAACTCGCTGTCATGGAACAATAAAAAGCTTGGACTAACCTTGCCGGGGGCTATCAACAGATTAATCAATCAAAGTTTTGCTGGGGACAGTGGGCAAATCAGCTCGGGGACTTGTAAGTTGTAGATAGATGGGAGCACGGAATAGGGTCTGGATATTCTCAATATCATCATATATTGTAAAATATTTAATGTATGAGAATTTTTATAATATTTTCCAATGTTCATTAAGTCCACCTGCAGGAAACACAATCTGGACAGGGGCAACGAGTTACGAAGACATCCGCAAGAACATCTAATAAGCTTATAACATAAAAAACGTTACACCATTAAATGGCAGTTTTTTTCCCTAGGACAATGGCATGTATGAATTCACCTAACCGGAGCGGTGAGGTTATTACAGTCCTCAGACCATTCTGTCTGTATTGTATACGCAGTTTGGAGGGTGCATTATTCATTTTGCTAATGGACAGCCCGGGCCATGCGCTAACAGGCAGTAGCAAGTGACCGAGGAAGGCGTCATGAAAAATGTAGCACTCTTTAGTGACATACACAGGTTGGACGAGGTAACTGCTACATTGTAGTATCAACAAGCATGGTTGGCCCGTTTTTTTGATGGTTCGTATGATGACGTTTTTTTTTCAGCATTCTAACAATTTCGCGAAAAGGATTCAAGACTTAGTAATATGTCTAGAACTTTTTACGTGTAATCATACAGAGCCCGAGGATAGAAACCATAACTATTGGCTTAACTACACCACACCAATCCGATATAGAGGGCACAAAGTAATTTAACATGGGGCAAGGCTTGTATATCTTTACCAAGCATTCTCACAAATTTTTGATTAATAATCACAAAGAAATCAGGCGACTGAACATAAAAGATCCGCTCCAACGGAGAAAAAAAGTTGTGATGGATCAAAATCGACATGATACAAGATTCGATGGATCTGCTTTTAAGCATTTATACATAAACGAATTCACTACCAACATTATTTTAATTAAATATATATATTTCAGTTTTTAAACTGCATATACCCCAAGATCGTTATAATAACTATATACAATTTCGCGCGAAAATCCCGAAGCTAATCCGACCACAATATTTTTGCGTGTTTTAAGCTTAGATCACGTTTTTATTGCTAGGTTCACCACTTAATAGTTAATTTCAACAAAATTTGTCCCATGGGCTTCGCTCCCACAACATACAGGGCTTTTGAGAGTAAGCACACCGCTAATAAAAGCTTACTTCTACTATTTAGAAGTACCCTTAGTTGGGGACCTATGTTAAAAGCACCATGATACTTATTTTCGGCTACCTCCGCGGACTGGAGTAAAGCAAGTTGTTATGGCGTTGCCTTTTCATAACGATTAACAAAGGCAGTATGTTTGAGTAACAAAGACTTTCTTAATTCCCTATTTTATCTTTTATTTATCTGTAACATGTCCATGCATGGCATAAAATTGAGTGTGTTTTGCCTTCTGGTTGGGTAACCAATGGTTTGGAAAAAGGTGTGGTACACCCTTTACTGAGGTGTTTTGTGGTTAAAGTCCACTGGCAATATGGTCACATTGTCTTGAGATTTTGTTAATTGCTAACAGCAGAGGGGTAATTTGCTGCAGAAATCGTTCACAACCCGCGCCTGGAGGAATGTACGCCACGACTATTGATATTGGGAAATGCTCCACAGGTAGATACTCTAGCTGAGTACTCAAAGTCAATATCTAATGGTCTGTGTGCTGTTTGTGTTACGCTTCACGCTCTTAGAGTTTAAACAAACTCCTCCACCTTTGTAATAGTGTCGATTTTTGGATCAAGTTTTATAGAATTATCACTACTAACTCTCTATAATCCATGACTTTGACATATTGTATGGTATCATTTAAAGGCCAGAGGATCGTTAGCAAGTGTCAATACATTTATAAACAATATCTAACAAGCTGTACAGTGAAACTATATTGGGATGTTGTGTTTGTTTTAAAGCCCAACCAGAGAATAATCAGTATATTACGATAATGGACAGCGTAAAAAGGTCGAGAAACAGAAAATTCAGGATATGGCAACAAAAATAGAATATAAATGTGCATGTGACCCTAGGTTTTCCCTTCACAGTGAAATGGGTCAAATTGAGTGTCGCTCATACCATTGTTCTTTCAATCATAGAATAGCAAACAACCGGCAAATAAATAAATATCCCCCGCACCCAAATCAATCAATCAATCAAACCACCAGTTGTTCCACCCGTTCATTCACCTAACAAAGAAAACGGGTTTCAATAAGTAATTCAATCGTTTAATCCTCCGAATTGTGTAAACTTATAAACATTGTCTCAGCTATTACCATATTCCAACCCATTATTGACCCGCAGAGGCCAGTTGCTGAAACAGAATTCCCTGTTCCAAAGATCCTCAGCCAATGGAAACCATTCCGGCGGGGCATCCACTTCAGTTTTAAGCCCTTTCAAGACTGGACTATAAAGTTATTGAGGGAGAAGAAGCCAATCAAAGGCTTCGCAGCCCGATCACGTGACGTTGCAACTAAGCATGAGACCAGCTATCTTCTTGAATTCGACGCCTTGATCAGTTGATCTATGCAGCCATAATTATACACCTATGAAGCTATTTATACTTATATTCTAACCTCTAACCTATCCTATGGATATTCCCGATTTCACCAGCCCCTGAACCCGAACTGCCCATTCCCGGATGAGAAGATCCGGGTTGTGGCCCGGGCGCAGAAGTCTGGGACGACCTCGACCTTCACGAGTGCTCTCAGCGCCGCAGACGACAACTGGAACGCTACGTTTGGAGTCTTCTCGCAGGGCATGAACCCGGACACCTATGAGCCGTACCACTGGAAGCCAGGTTTGTTTGTTTGTTGGTTGGTTAGCGTGTATCAGTATGATAGAGGCTATATTGTTGACGGGTCGAAGACTGACGTCTGAACATTTTGCACGCTGCCACACAGAGTCAGTGCAGGGATACCATGCCTTCTGGCTCAACAAGTCACTTTTATACTCGTGGGTTTCGAACCAGGGACTTTCAAATTGGGAAGACCAACTCTGCCATTTGCGCCAGCCCCCCCCTCTGTCTCTACCTCTGTCTCTCTCTCTTACTCTCTCTCTCTCTCTCTCTCTCTCTCTCTTTGTTGGAAGCCAAGTGAGTCAGGTTTGGAGGTTTAAAGCCAAAAGTCTATGTGGCTAATGTGAGTTTAAAATTAAGAACTCAAAGTCCATACTCTAGCTATTGTCGAGCTATTTTTAATGTTTCTGAGGCTCACAGTAGAATCAAATAAGGCGGTGGAACTCCAAACTCAGGTATGACAATGGTAAGTGCTGCCACACACGGGACAAAGACGGGTATACCAGCAGTCCTGCCCCAGCCGGAGATGGTACGGAACACCTCGCGATTAGACACCTGACGATGTATCGCTATACCACCTTATCTCCCACACATACGATGTTCCCAAGTGCTTGTCTTAGTTCTCAATTTTTGACGTGAAGCTATCCATCTGTGTCTCTATCTCTGCGATGGTAATTTAGATGACCAGCTGGAATGATTATGCCTTACTCTACAAGTTGCTTCTATCTGGTGATCTTATAACTAGATACACCACAGTTAAGACAGCCATTGATTGTGTACGTGGTTTGCGGAAGAGGGGCTCATCTTTTCGAGCACTATTTATCAATGTTTAATGAACACTCCGCGGTATCAATTTACTGAAGCTGTGTTGATTTGCTGAACAAACAGACTGAGTGAAGTGTGGGCGGGTGAGAACAATGAATTGATAGCATGGGAGTTGGACCAGCACAAAACTTCCTAGGCGCTAACCAGAGAAAGTAAAATAGTAGTCAGAGAAACAATCAAACACACGAACAACAACGCAGACAGTGTATCAATTCTAATACTAGTTTGAAAAAAAAAAAAGAATTTTTAATAAGTTTAAAATTGATGATGCCTGGAGACCGGCTATGATGAAGCCTTTGACAATATTGTTGGACACAATATTAAATGCAAACGAAGTTTGTTTTAAACATTTTTCACTGAAACCATGGAATAACCCCGTCCCACGAACAAAAAATGATATGGTCGCAATCGCCAAATTTAAAATTGTTTGATGGGTTGCCTCTATGTTGGTACGCCATCCGTGAGTTTTGTCACACCCGCCTCCCATTTTCCGTTTTGAGAGAAAACATATCAATAATGATTTATGGGGATATTTAAGGGATTTGCACATTTAGACACTATGCATGGTTTCACCATAGCTAAAAACAACAAAACAGAAGAACAAAAATAAGCAATACACGCACAATAAAAGCATAGTAAATTCATCCAATTATTCTGAATCATTCTAAATAAAATATAAAAGTCTTTAAGGCGAGTCTAACCGTTGATCATTATCATCATCATCATAACATACATCATCATCATCATTAACATCATCGTCATCGTCATCATTATCATCATCATCATCATCATCATCATCATCATCATCATCATCATCATCATCATCATCATCATCATCATCATCATCATCATCATCATCATCATCATCATCATCATCATCATCATCATCATCATCATCATCTGTTGTGGCCCGGGCGCAGAAGTCTGGGACGACCTCGACCTTCACGAGTGCTCTCAGCGCCGCAGACGACAACTGGAACGCTACGTTTGGAGTCTTCTCGCAGGGCATGAACCCGGACACCTATGAGCCGTACCACTGGAAGCCAGGTTTGTTTGTTTGTTGGTTGGTTAGCGTGTATCAGTATGATAGAGGCTATATTGTTGACGGGTCGAAGACTGACGTCTGAAAATTTTACACGCTGCCACACAGAGTCAGTGCAGGGATACCATGCCTTCTGGCTCAACAAGTCACTTTTATACTCGTGGGTTTCGAACCAGGGACTTTCAAATTGGGAAGACCAACTCTGCCATTTGCGCCAGCCCCCCCCTCTGTCTCTACCTCTGTCTCTCTCTCTCTCTCTCCCTCCCTCTCTCTCTCTCTCTCGTTGTTGGAAGCCAGGTGAGTCAGGTTTGGAGGTTTAAAGCCAAAAGTCTATGTGGCTAATGTGAGTTTAAAATTAAGAACTCAAAGTCCATACTCTAGCTATTGTCGAGCTATTTCTTAAATTTAACGTTTCTGAGGCTCACAGTAGAATCAAATAAGGCGGTGGAACTCCAAACTCAGGTATGACAATGGTAAGTGCTGCCACACACGGGACAAAGACGGGTATACCAGCAGTCCTGCCCCAGCCGGAGATGGTACGGAACACCTCGCGATTAGACACCTGACGATGTATCGCTATACCACCTTATCTCCCACACATACGATGTTCCCAAGTGCTTGTCTTAGTTCTCAATTTTTGACGTGAAGCTATCCATCTGTGTCTCTATCTCTGCGATGGTAATTTAGATGACCAGCTGGAATGATTATGCCTTACTCTACAAGTTGCTTCTATCTGGTGATCTTATAACTAGATACACCACAGTTAAGACAGCCATTGATTGTGTACGTGGTTTGCGGAAGAGGGGCTCATCTTTTCGAGCACTATTTATCAATGTTTAATGAACACTCCGCGGTATCAATTTACTGAAGCTGTGTTGATTTGCTGAACAAACAGACTGAGTGAAGTGTGGGCGGGTGAGAACAATGAATTGATAGCATGGGAGTTGGACCAGCACATTTAGACACTATGCATGGTTTCACCATAGCTAAAAACAACAAAACAGAAGAACAAAAATAAGCAATACACGCACAATAAAAGCATAGTAAATTCATCCAATTATTCTGAATCATTCTAAATAAAATATAAAAGTCTTCTAAGGCATTATCATCATCATCATCATCATCATCATCATCATCATCATCATCATCATCATCATCATCATCATCATCATCATCACCATCATCGTCGTCATCATCATCATCATCATCATCATCATCATCATCATCATCATCATCATCATCATCATCATCATTATCATTATTTTTATAAAGCAGCAGCAAAAATACCAACATTTTCGCCGACATTTCAACCGTCATTCTAATTAACGTGACCATTAGAGTCAGCACTTGACCCATGACAATAAAAAAAAATTAATCTCATTAATTCCCATATGAACATCGTCGGCAATTTCTTAGGCACACAAGAGAACTTCTCCGCGAATTTTAAACATGGGGTATCTTTTAGGACAACTCAAGAAACACTCGGCAGACTTCTCCTACGTCTCAGTTCATAACATTTACTAACTTATCATCCCGCACTTCGACACCTATCATTCAATCTAAAGCACATCGTTATATCTTCGGACTTTTCCTCTGTTCTCTATATCTGTTTCGGACAACTATTTAAATGGAACGGGCTAGAGTCCCATCCATTTGTTCAAAATCTCGTTTTTTTTTTGTCTTTCTTTGTAGATCGATATTGGTTATCTTTTCCCCTAAGTAGAGTATCAGCCAATTTTTTTTTTATTAAACACAAAACCAAACATGCAAAGGTTACAATCAGTCGTAGGTATAGTTCTCAGGTATCATAATGTATCGACTTTCTTTGCTACTGTCTGAGTCCATCAAAGGTGTATAGTTAAAACCAATCACTTTAGCCTGTTCAGTCCAATCGAAGTGCCAATCATCTGTCACGGGGTGTAAGCAGCGTAATGTCTCCGTGACAATCGGATTTTCCCATTTACCACTGATTGCTGGACTAAACATAACATTGCTATGATCTTCTGGCTAGGTAAGAAAGCTGTAATTGAAAATGCTTCGCTTTATCTCAGTCTATATCTAACCATTCTTATCGGTCTTTCTGTCTCTTTCTATCTCATAATAGTGCGACAACAAACGATTAGAAACTTGCACTCTCACCAGACATTTGACCACATCCTCACCATCAGCCAGATACAAGAAGTGCAAAAAAAAATTCAAAATTCAAAATGCCAGTCTGTTTCATTTTTTGTTGAATAGTGAGACAAATTCGGCTCTATCGAATTAAAACCTCAAATCTAAACCTTGAACACTAAGGCGTCAATCCAACATGCTCATTTTTCGAGAAATCTACAAAAAGGCCATTATCAACACTAAAGCTGCACAGTGTCGGAAATAATAAGACAGGGTTACTATACTATCCCTAAACTTTACATATCTTCAGCAAAATATCACCGATGGTATCGGCTGGAAATATTTGACATCTTTAACTCTCAGTATCTCGATCTCTCTCCCCCAACTTGATGTCAATTTCCATAATTATTTTAGAACATCAATTATAATTTTTTTGAAATTACCATATCTCCTACCAAGGCAGAAATTAATTACACGTAAGACTCAATTTTACCCACAAATCTTTTAGATTTGGTAAATGGAGTGACTAACACGTCAAGGGAAGTGATATTCTCATCATTAGGTATTCCGGAATCTGTGTATTATCAGGACATCATGACAGACGTTCATGTCGGCGCGACGAGATCCCAAGCTCTATGTCTATTTCAGGCTATTTCACTGCCTAATTCTAGTTAGTCTCTTTGACCAGTGTAAAGGTAGAGGCGCACTTAACTACAGATCGTGTCATATTAATTGTGAAGTTACTTCCATTCCTATAATTATAGAATACCTAATACATCGTATGAATGATCTTGTCGAGGTGAACGAAATAATCATTGTAAAATGAACATTATTTTTACAGAAAGGTTACGATTACCTAGAGGATCTAGAAATAAACAAATTACAAGTTATACTGATATAATTATATTTCAATTAGTAATAACTGTATTTAACACAGAAACTCCTATATTGTTATCGTAACTCGGCCTAAAATAACAACACTGCAAAAGCAGGTCATTATATTAATGATATCGTCTAAAATAGGTTGGTCTACCCCTAAGACAATGTGCTAATTAGATTGACGGCATGGCTACGTTAGAACACGGATCACTCCTATCTATAATTAGCTAATACTTCATAATAATTTATAGTTCATAAGGACCCTTGGAGATGTTACAGGAATAGATCACTACAACCAAGATTCTTCATTTTTATGATTTGTTTTGTTTAAGGCATGGGTGGTGCTACAGCGTAAATGTACTTGTCTAAAGCGAGGTCAATAGAAGGAACTTTAGACGGTAGACTGCACATGTCGACATTGTAGTCTTTGTTCTGAGTACGGCAAGCTCTCTGCTGGATTAGATCCTCTCAGTTTTCAAGACGGGACCCCACAACAAACACTTCCCCTGCTGTCGATTCTGACCGCCAGGAAGTCGATGAGGATGCCCATAACAATCCAAGCCTTCCCCATGCACAGTAACTCACCTGCTAACAGGCGCTAATGTTTCCAGACCAACCCTCTCCTGGTTAACATTGGCTTGTAGCTGGTGGCCAAACCATCCATACTATTTGTGTATGTTTTGTGTGTGTATGTGTGGCCTTCGTAAGACATTTTCTTTGTTTTACCTTTGTTTTTTTTTTGTTTTTTTTTTCATAAATTAACCGCATACTAAATAGCTTAATAGTACCTTTTGATTTCAGCTCTCGCTAGTAGGTTTAAGCTGTGAATGATATTCTTCAGGATCATACAATTAATGGAAAGGGACAAGGGGAAAGAGAAAGACAGAGATAGAAACAGAGATATAGAGACAAACAAACAGAGAGAGAGAGAGAGAGAGAGAGAGAGAGAGAGAGAGAGAGAGACAGAGACAGAGACAGAGACAGACAGACAGACAGACCGACAGACAGACATACAGACAGACACACAGACAGACAAGCGGACAGACATACAGAAAAACAGACAGGAACACAGACATACGAGTACAGTCAAACAAACAGAGATAAAAAGATAGAGAGAGGGGCACAGAAACATACAGATATATAGAGAGAGGGACATAATTATAGAGAGCAGGTGATAACATTCTAATTGGCTAACTTAGGAAATGTATAAATCATCACTGGTGTAATTATAAATTTCCTGTTCAAATGTTGTAATTATTAAACATCTCAGAAGAGACACACAGATTTTAAAAAACTTCCTACTGGACCAATCTCGAAACACGTACACCCTGCAGCTTTTTTCTCTCATATTTTCTGCCTCCCTTTTTTTGCACAGGTAGTTCTTTGTGTACAATGGATCTCTTGGTAGTTTTTAGACCGGATAATCTGTCGTTTCTGTCCTTGCAAAAGTCAGTTTACCCAGTGACCCTCACCTTAGACATGCACTGATTGAAATCCTGTAACTCAAAGGTTTAGATTGCCAGCAAATGAAGAAAGGAAGTCATCCTCCTATCAATTCATCAAGGAAAGCGCGTGGAGAGTGCTTGTTAGTTACTACCGGCGTCAGGTGTCAGGTGTTAAAGGCAGCATGCAGTGTTAACCAAGGGGCAGACAATAAATATTGACAAAACCCGTTTTCTGTTTGCAGGCCTTGATGAGACTTTGAGCGAGTTATTTCCCTGGTTGGTGTAAGAAATGAGGCTTCAGGATTCCGAGAAAATGAATGCCAACAAGGGAGGTTATCTACCCCCCCAGGGCGATAAGCATACGAAAACTAGAATTTAGTGATATTGACCAAATGACATGATTATGTAATAAGCAATAGACCTTTCTACTATGTAGATCCCTTCTCGGCTAATCTCTCTCTCTCTCTCTCTCTCTCTCTCTCTCTCTCTCTGTCTCTCCCCCTCTCTCTCTCTCTCTCTCTCCTTATATATTCATCTACTGGACAATTACCTTCTCATTGGTGCAACAGTAATTGTCCAAAGCGATAAAGGATCCGAGTTTACTTTACACGTCGTCACACTGCACGTTGTGTGCATGTAAACCCCGCCATCCCCAAAGTCAGGGTCTGGTGAGCGAGCAAACAGCGATATTAAAGATATCTTAGTAGTACAGATGGCTGATAATAACTCACAGGACTGGACTACGTGTATCAAATCTGTCCCCCCTTAAAAAAAACTTTTACCATCTCAATTTTAGATTTAAGTCAATTATATTCTTCTTCTTCTTCTTCTTCTTCTTCTTCTTCTTCTTCTTCTTCTTCTTCTTCTTCTTCTTCTTCTTCTTCT
>RQTK01000006.1:810471-855139 GCA_003991915.1 Elysia chlorotica | reverse complement strand
ATCTATCTATCTATCTATCTATCTATCTATCTATCTATCTATCTATCTATCTATCTATCTATCTATCTATCTATCTATCTATCTATCTATCTATCTATCTATCTATCTATCTATCTATCTATCTATCTACATATCTATCTCTCTCTGTCTATCTATATTGATCAATCTATTCTAATCTACCTACTATTTCTATACTCAGACTCACTCTGATTCCATAAATCATTTGCACATTTACCATCTTAAAACATGCTCCATCTTTTAAGCCATATTTCAAACGTGCAGGAAAGGATAAATGATTAAAAAAATACTTCATTGAAACGTAACAGGTAATCACAAAGCCAGACGCTGGAGAGTAATTGCAGAGCCGCAGATAAGCCTAGTTAGGAAAACTCTCTTGTGCTATGCAAACACACACATTTTTATTGAGTCAGTGGGCACTTTTTTCTTCGTTTTTAAATCGCGCTGGAGTTCTCTATCGAAAAGAAGGCGACGTTTTCTTCATTTAGGTTTACCAAGTCCTAACGTCCCCGGGTGATGCTGTGCCACAGGCAGAATGGGAAATACACGTCAATACGTCAATACTTAATGTGCCATTTAATGACTGAATTTGGCAAGGGGTTGTCGTCTTTGATTGAATAAGACTCGTGAAAACTACAGCTGACTGCGGTCTGTTAGTGCTGCGTAGACGCATCCTAATGATAGACTTACATAATGTTTAAGGACTTACAAAGTTTGATTTAAATTTGATTTTAAAATATATTCAGGTCGTTCACCTACATCTTGGACAATTTCTCAGGAGTTGGGGCGGACAGACATCTCGCAGGCCGATTAAATCGGTGCTTGTTAGAGGCAGTTTTAGATTTTTGTACATAGAAATCAATGTCTCTGCACTGTAGAACTAACAACGATGTGTATTGTATTTTAAATCATAAATAGAGGTAGAATATATTTTATCTGTTCTATAATTCAGTGTACACAAGTTGATTTCAAAGTGGTTTTGTTATTTTAAAAGCCATATCTTAGGATTGCGGCCATTCGCAGGCTGTCTTTACTTCAATTAGGCCTGCGACCCTCTCAATACGAGAGGTAGAATCGAAATCTAGAAAGGTTTTCGGGCTCATAGTATATGAGGTTTGCTCGAGTGGCACTAGATGCCACTTACTCTTAGTAAAGCCATCTTCAATTTTAAACTAAAGTTTGTCTTTGTCAATTATTCTACGATATCACGTCTCAAGTCAAACACAACCATACTCTAATGAATAATTATGTCCGTTCGTCATAAATAGATATACCGCAGATCATGTATTATTATTATTTAGCTAAGCATACATGTTGCATGCCATCCCCAATCTTGGATAAGTTATTGGCTTCTAGGTTTGTACAAGATTTCTGTATGCGGAAGGGGGTACTAATTCTCTCCCCCCCCCCTCCCCACCGCCCACTCTAAGGTTAAAGAAAAGAAAATATAAATGGAGGTCTAACCAATGAATTGTGTAGGCAACTCTCACAGGCGGTAAGCCAAAATTACGGTTCTCTTTATGGAGCTAGGAAAAATCTTCAACCAAACAAGCACCCCCCCAAAAAAAAAAAATGAAAATAAACAAAAAAACAAAAAACAAAACAACAACAAACAAACAAAAAACAAAAACACACTCACACTCAAGGCTTAACCCAAACGGTGGGCGCAAGGTTGTGAACTTTGAAGAAAATTGAACTAGTTATAACTGGTGTCAGGTTAGGTTAAGTTTTAACACATTGGCAAGAAGTAAGAAAAATATCAAATTCTATTTTTTTCTTAACTATCACATCATTCTCTTGCATTGACATGCATTGCCTTTTGAAAGAAATCAACACTAAAACGTCCTTTAATTTGACCCAAAGCAGATATTGTTGATGAGCTGTAATCACAGCTTACAAGGCCTAGATAGGTTGGTGAGCTATAATCCCAGCTTACAAGACCTAGATATGTGGCTGAGCTATAATCACAGCTTACAAGGCCTAGATATGTTGGTGAGCTATAATCCCAGCTTACAAGGCCTAGATAGGTTGGTGAGCTATAATCACAGCTTACAAGGCCTAGATAGGTTGGTGAGCTATAATCACAGCTTACAAGGCCTAGATATGTTGGTGAGCGTACATCCAAAGCTACGATGGTAGATATGCACGCAATTAAAAGGAAAAGAGGGACATTTTTTGAACTTTAAACGATGGATGAGTAGTGATGTCGAACACTTGCGCACATTAAATTTTAATTACTGCCTTTAAGAACGCAGTGTCTCGCCACAAAGAAAACTGCAAGCTTAGAGCCTGACAAAACCATATTCAAATACACAGCAACAAATCCGATACTTAAAAATAATATTATAACGCAAACGATATGTTTAGAAGCATCCACCAGGTATAAGGCCACAAGTCTGTAAATAGCAGTATTATTCTGTACATATATTATTAGCATGATGCTTCCTGTCGACTTATCTGATATTACAAGATACCTCTTTAGTTCTCTAGAGAGCGAGAGAAGTAGAGAGAGAACTCTCTCTCTCGCTCTCTCTCTCTCTCTCTTTCCGGATTTAACGGCTTATAGGTTTTCCTGAGGGATCCTATACTGCGACAAGCGGCATTGACTAGAAGAAAGCTCAAGATGAAGGCAAGACATGGTAGATCCAATTCTAGTCCATTCTATTACTACGAGGCTGGTCCGCTAATACAAGGGCTTCCTAATTATGAGGGTTCTCAAAATGAAAAGAGGGTTGTCCAGTCACGATTTGTCGCATTAAAAAATTGCGAGATAGGGGGAGGAGGGGAGGGTATCCGGGGTAGGGAATATTTTTTTGTCCCATCCCGTTAGGAGGCTTCTTAGGCTCGTCTGGTTTGGTAATTAGAGGGAGCTTAGTACTTTACGTTAGGGGTTTCTTGGTTCTGGGGTGGGGAAAGAGGGGGGGGGGGGGGGCGTTTGAGTACTTCCTCTGGTGTATATTTGATGTTTTCTTTTGTGTATTAACTCTTTAGTGTGTCTCATGTTGGGATGTGGGCTGAACACGTTCCTAAGATATCTTGTATGTTTATGGTGTGGTGCTACAGTATTCGAATTTATATATTTTAGTACATCGAGGGTTTCTCCGCAAAAGGCTTGAAGCGGCTCAACCTATAATTATAATTCACAGAAGCTACATCTTACTAAATACTAGGTTTACCTGGTCCTTTTTCATTGATTTGTTAAAAAAAATTATTAGAACTAAAAATAAAAAAATCACTTTTGGATTCGTCAAGTACCAAGTTTTTAAAAAGTCAAAGCGTCATAGACTACCGAATGGCTTTGCTACCAGTTCGCTAGTTCCACGCACTGCCTCTACCGCTGGACTACAGTAATCTATCTAGATCTAGAATCTAGGCTTACTTAATTAAGCTCTCAATCTAGATCTAAAATCTTGGCTTACTTGAGCAGCCTATCCAGATATACAAACTAGACTTCAGTAATGAAAAGGTTTTTATAGATCTAGATTCTAGATCTAATATCAAATTCAGCATCTCCAGATCGAATTATTGATGTATTAAAAAGAGGAAGCAAAATTGTATTAACTGATGGCAAGGAGTCTGAAAGGTCCCCTTTTCAAAAAGATTCGGCTTACATATTATTCCACTGTAATCAACCTGTTCGTATGAACGGGAAACCAGCTTGTTTTCTGGCAATCTTTAAGGTTGGGTATCCACGTTTGGCTCTATTGATTTATTGTCTGCCTGAGGTGCGATATCGAGAGAATTAATTTCCTTTGTAGTAGTTGATCCACACGTGGAAGCCTTATTAGCATAGCAGTTTACAGTTTGCTACCTCAAAATAGATAAAAAGTTTGTACATGTATTATAAAAAAATATCACATTAGACAAATATAAAAATGAATGTCTATTTAAATGAAGGCACTTGTTTTTTGTATGTTTATTTGTCTAATGCCACCAGATGAATTTTCATATTAACAACTCTTAATGTGTTAGTTGTATTTGGCAATTAAAAAACACAGTAGATGCATTTTATCCAAATGCAGTAGATTTATTGGTATTAGACTGTTATTTGAAAGCTATCCTTATTGATCAGCCGGTACATATAGCCTTTGATTTTCTAGTAATATAAGCTCCTTATTTATTTTAAGGCAGCTTTTCATGTGTGTGTGTGTGTGTGTATATTTGGTCATTTCTGCCTCTATTATTTATCTTCCACACAAACATAAGTGGGTCGAAAACGTTCTGATTAATATTCAGCCGTATCCACCACAAAGATATATCTTTGTCTGAAAACCTGAGCGAAAGTTAATGAAGGTGTTCAGTATTATTAACTTTATAAGAGGTACTGTTATCAATAATTTTGTTGCTATTATAAACGACTATTCTATATTATACAATAATTCACACCAAAAAAAAAAAGAAAATAAAAAATTTATGAAGTTGGAAACCCCACGTAGCATTATCTGGTTCTCCTAGCCGGCGTACACAATTTATTATGAAGATGAAAAAAATAGTTGGCCTGATGGAAGGTTTTCTATAGTATAATAACAGATATAAAACCGCTTATTCACGACGATTGATAAAGCTTACACATGCTAGAAGATGCAAACAAAACTTAATGATAAAATAATATATTATCGTTTCTTTTGAATTTGATAGCAGGTTGATAGATAAACTAAACACGCACGATAGAAGAACAATACGTTGTCTCTATCTGAGAGCTATATCCAATTACAGCTATATCCATTGTAAGGAAACACTGAAGCTCTCTCATTTCGAAAGATACAAACAACATTGTCTCTTAATATGATAGCAGTGCTATAAGTGTGCTGGACTAGCTTCCGGTAGATAAGAGTTCAGATACAACTGGTTTTGCGATGGGAAGTTAAGCAATATTATCCTGCTTGGACATAACACGGGTCTGTTAGCACATAGGTTCTCTAGGAAAAAGGGAGTTTTAAAGAAAATGAACCGGAATTTTATCTTGAAAATAATTAATCAGTTAAGAAAGAAGCATTTGAAGGACTATGAAAACTATAACACGTTTAAATATTTGTTTTTAGCGCTATCTCACTCGATTAGGTATAAAGCAGAGACAAAGAGAGAGAGAGATAGAGAGAGAGATAAAGAGAGAGAGATAGAGAGAGAAAGAAAGAGAGAGATAAAGAGAGAAAGAGATAATAAAGAGAGAGAGAGAGAGAGAGAGAGAGAGAGAGAGAGAGAGAGAGAGAGAGACAGACAGAGAGACAGAGAGACAGAGACAGAGGTCGAGATGTTAACTCCCTAACCTCTTCACAACTGATACGAAACCAATTTTCATGAATGTCTTCATCGAGACAATACCAGAGATTCTATAAATACATCAAACCAGAATCGGTGCAGGATTTGCATTATGTTAACGCACTCTAGGTTTGCACCATTTAACATTCAAACCTCCAACCTGTTATTTTCGCGTCTTAGCATTAACCCACAGAGTAACATTATGGTCCCCTTTAACACCAAGATATAAGAGGACCATTGTTATAACAGACCTTCGTGCCCTCGTCAAAGGGATCAATAATGACAATTAAACCTTTACTGTAACTCATCTGTAAGGGTAATTGGGGATGCAATTTCACGGCTCCTTTTCGTCCAGGGATTTGGTTCTGACAAAGTCATTTAATGATAGTGGTGTCGGCTGACAGGAGACTAGGAAAGAGGATTATTCAGTTCAGTTTTTTCGCTACATCGACGGTGCTTGCGACATTTCAGTACTATTGACTCTCCAACACACCCAGAGATTTCTGCCTCTATTATTTATCTCTTGACTATTGACTTTGTTCCTCCAATTCGCCATGTTTGTATCCCTATCCTCTCCAACACACCCAGAGATTTCTCTCTTTTGACTATTGACTTTGTTCCTCCAATTCGCCATGTTTGTATCCCTATCCTCTCCAACACACCCAGAGATTTCTGCCTCTATTATTTATCTTTTGACTATTGACTTTGTTCCTCCAATTCGCCATGTTTGTATCCCTCTCCTCTCCAACACACCCAGAGTATTGACTTTGTTCCTCCAATTCGCATGTTTGTATCCCCATCCTGTCCAACACACGCAGAGATTTCTGGACGGCGCCCGAGCTGCTGCGCTCCGAGCTGGAGGAGTGGCCCACCCAGGCGTGCGACGTCTACAGCTACGCCATCATCCTGCAGGAGCTCTTCACCCGGGACGACCCCTACTTCGAGCTGGCGGAGCTCCTCACGCCCGAGCAGGTAGGGGCTGAAACAGTCAACTGCGACTCTAGAACGGAAAGATCCTTTCTTGTTTGCTGCTTTGAGGATTGGGGGAGGGTGGGGTGGGGGTGGGGGCGAAATAGTGCGGGTGGTAGAGCTTTGGTTACCCAATCAGGGACTGCTCTAGTTAAACCCGCGAAAGTTAAATTAATTTGTCAGATTTCGCCCTCAACCGGTTGGGTCGGGGTCAGTATAATTTGACTGGCTGAATCAGAGGTCATGGTATCCCTGCACTGTCTTGTAATTGGCAGCACGTAAAACTGTCAGACATAAGTCTTGTTACCCGTTCACAATATAGCCTATATAAAGTTTACATTGACACTGAGCATCAAACTCAAACTCAAACCTTTGTCCCTCCCCGGCAGATCCTGGACGCGGTGGTCCACAACCGGCTGAGACCCGAGCCCAGCGCTGACGCACCCATCATAGTCCGCCAGGTCATGGAGTTGGCCTGGTCAGACAGCCCGCCAGCCAGGCCCACGTTTGAGCAGGTCAGGACCTCTCTGTCGGTCTATTGTTGTTATTGTTGCTGTTGTTGTTGTTGTGTTTGTTATTCACGTTCTCATGTTCTTTCTGCAGTTGGCGAAGGTTTTCGTGCTGTTGCTAAATATATTTGCTGTGGTTGTTTCTGGTAATGTTGCTGTTGTTGAAGTGGCTGTGGTTGCTGTTGAAATTGTTGCAGCTGTGGTTAAAGTTGCTGCAGTTTTATGGGTGAAAATGCCATTCTTGCCTTCATTAGTGTTAACGTCGTTGTCGTCGTCGTTGAGGTCCTCCTCCTCCTCCTCTTCCCCCTCCTCCTCCTCCTCTTTTTCTTTTTCTTCTTGTTCTTCTTTTTGTTGTTGTTGTTGTTGTTGTTGTTGTTGTTGTTCTTCTTCTTCTTCTTCTTCTTCTTCTTCTTCTTCTTCTTCTTCTTCTTCTTCTTCTTCTTCTTCTTCTTCTTCTTCTTCTTTTCTTCTTTTTCTTCTTCTTCTTTTTCTTCTTCTTTTTCTTCTTCTTCTTTTTCTTCTCATCTTTTTCTTCATACATTTCTCAACCGCATTATACAATATAACACAACTTATTTTTCATACAATGTTTATATACAGATTTGGGGCGTGAGCTCTGTTATAAGTATTCTTTATCTGAATATAAAGCAAAGTATTGGAAAGTGGACACCAGCTCAGTCTTTGCCACGCGTCTAGTATTAAACTATGAACCCAATCTGATTAAATACTAATTAAAATTAAACCTATCATATGAACATATAACTAGAGGGCACCACCCATAACGGCTCTATGCATTGATCAATGACTGAAAAATGTCCATAGGCGAAAGTAATACTGATAACGAAACGTTAACCTTTTCTTTTTTTTTTTTTATTATTTTTGTCAAATACGTTTCGTAACATTTCTAAACGACCTCGTAAACTCAAATTCAAATTCAAATTAGGTGAATGTATATGAAATTCTAATCATGTTAAATATCGTGTCAATGGCCGATCTCAAAATAAATACACAGATAACTCATTTAATTATTTAAATAAATATTTAGAAATTTTGAACGAAAGTTTTTGTTTATCCGTTGATTTTGTACCTCATTATTTACACATAACACACAGAGACCCAGCGTCCCCTCTGCAATCTCTAAATCATTGATTCAGTGCGGTAACCAAAGATATTTAATCGAAGAACTGTCAGCTTTTATACCGGATCGCTATTTAATCGCACGCGCACACACGCCAGCTTCGAGAGCGTATTATTCCGAAAATACTAAGATTAGGTATGGATGTCTAGATAACAAACCCTCAAATAACTCTGTTTTCAACTTTAACTGTTTGTGTTTTACGCAATCAATAATACGCGGCCTTTTCATGGTTTCAAAAGTTTTGTTTGATCATCAGCACACATAACCTTTCTCTACAAAAATTTAAAAAACTCTATCACCGTGTTATTTATGCCCCTCCCCCTTAGTGATGAAATCAAGTGATAGGACGTTAGTATCAATATCTGAAGGCCCGCAGTTCAAATTCAACGATTAGTCAAAGCTGTATTTGTCCAATTTCGTCCCCCGGTGTCAGATTATTGTGACCGGCTATGTCTTATGTCTATGTCTATGTCTTACCTCCCTGTCTTATGTGTTGCACCACATAAAATTGTCAGACGTCAGTCTTGAGATCCGTCCACAGTATAGCCTTTATAATGCTGACGTTGGACAATAAACAACATCAAAAAAGTTTCGCCCCTGTCACTTTAGCAAGAAGATAATTAATCAGTGTCATATCTTATATTGTATTATAATCTTTGACGCCACCTCCATGAACCAATCAAAAACGCGTATCCCTCCAGATCAGCAAGATGTTACGTCGGGGCCGCAGCAGCCGCAAGTCGATCATGGACAACATGATGGAGGCGATGGAGGACTACATGCTGCACCTGGAGGACGAGGTGGAGGCCAAGGTTAGTGTGTTCTGTCCCACTGGGAAATGGTTCAAGTGGCAGCGCGTTGGTCTACCAATCGGGTGGTCCCCGATTCGTCCAATACTGGTTGGATCGGTGCTATAATGTGATCGGCTGAGACAGGTTGCCACTTCCTAGTCCTCCCCGCAGTGTTTCGTGTGTGGCAGCACACACAAACTGTAAGCCTTTAATAAGCCGTTTTTTGCCGCTGTGCAGATTTAAGTTCGCCTAGTGTAATGACTCAACAATATACTCGATCAAGGCGCAGATAAAAAAAAAAAAACTTATGTGATCGTATAATCAAAATCGTGATTGGCTCAGGTTGTCTCATCAAACTGTTGTACATAACAAGAAAAAAATAACAACTTTCCATACGTTTCAGCTTGTCAATCTCTTTAACCAAGAAACAAGTCCATGTAAAAACCAATATTTACCCTGAATAAACGGTATATCTTTTTAAAACGTTTTTAGATCATACGCAAATCATTTTGAATATACCGTATAAGAATGACAGCACCGTGTTTTGCGAGAGCCAGTAAAACTAGTGTAATCCATAAATTATGCTGCATTATTAGTAGCATCGCATAGCAACACCTCTACATTTATCCTGAAATACTAAAATCTTATTCTGTCATCAGCAGCCAACTGTATCATTATCTTTCCTCAAGCGGTCTTATAGGATAATGAAGAACTCTTATGTTCGGTCTTTGTACTTCTAGTCCATTACATCAAGTACACATGGGTGATTCCTTAATTGCCATTAATGAATATTGGATTTTGCCCGTCCACGTCTGGCTTGGAATCTCAGTATTTTCATATCTGATTTTGAAACCGGGAAGAAGTTATTTTGGATACTTAATGTGGCAACCCTTGGAAATTTATTATTTTCCTATTATTATCTCCATATTGATGTCATGTTGAAACCCCAAAATTCTCTTCGAATGCTATATCGATTTAGTGCAGTTAGATCTACAAATTAGGGTTCTGACGCTGCAAAGTGCATTTATAATAGACTCACTTTATTAATTGAAATCCTTCAGTTACTATTTCCTGAGAGATGTTAGCATTACACTGCTAGAAATCGTATGAAACAATTAGTCAAAAATTAACAAAGGCCATCCGTGTAGTTTTGTCATTATTAATTTGCTGAAATTGGTTTATCATATTATGTAACTTTTGTCAAGCAATAAATAACATTAAATTTTGAAAATTATAATTTCGAAAATAAAGTAGGGTTCAATGGGGAGAAATTACCCAGGTGCACAGTTTTATAATCAAGTGCTTTTGGTTTTTATTAAGTGATCTTTGTTCAGAAATATAGACTACAGGATAAAAGCTTAGGAGCTGAATAATCATTTTCTCTCCTAAAATAGTATGGGTTCAATGAATATTGTAAAAGAAAACAAGTAAAGGGGGGTGGGGGGGAGAAAAAACAAAGAGGAAATAAATATGACTATGGCATCTAAGTATAGAGTACTACTATATAATTATGATTGATGTCTTAGATCTAGCTATTTTTTGAATGAACAAAGATTAATCTCTAGCTATTTTTTTTTTAATGAACAAAGATTAATAATTCCTTTCGGCCAACCCTCCTTGCCCCCCCCCCCCCAAAAAAAAGGAGTCCGCGTTACAAGGGATGAAAACTTCCTTGGACAGTTTGATGGCTGACATGATCCCGCCCCAGGTTATGTCCAGTTTGACCAGCGGTCAAAGATGCGAGTCCAAGATCCACGCAGCGCTGGGTCTGGTTATGCTGGAGATTGTCAACTGGACCTTCGCTATGGAAACAGGTGCAGTGGAGGAAGCGTTGAACTTGTTGGACAACCTGAACACCCATATTAAGCAGGTGGGTGGACTCTCTCTCTGATCTTTCTGTTGTGAGTATTCAATAATGATATATATAGCTTCTATTATGGTAGGCCTATATTGTTAAAACCCTTCTTCCTTGTTCCCCTTTACTCAAAGAAACAATATACCATAAAAGAGCTTGTTTTGAACATCTTGACATAATTAACTTATGTTGAAACCTCAGTTCTGTGAGCACATCAAGGAGCTGCTCCTCAGTCTATCAAAATGCAAAGCAAACAAATCAGTTATCTTTTCCGATACCATATTTTGGTTCCCTTCAATACAACTTTGGTTTCTGAAAATGCACTTAAAGAAATTATTTGTAGAAAAAACAACAACAGTGAGAGCACACTACTTGACGGCAACAAAGTTCCGTCTTACTTTATTGGTTACATGGCAAAGGGATCCCGGAGCAGGAGAACCAAGGCTTCCCTGCTCGCATGGCGGCCTTATCTTGGAATCGAACCTGATACCTATGAATATAATCCACTTCGCTATATGGATAGCGTTAATGCACCGTAATACCACTTTTCACACTTTCTTTCTGTAGCTGCATACTCACACATTACAGCAATTACCAACCTTTCATTTCGTTGATGTATACCAACAATGTCCAGGACCTACCAAGCTAACTCCAACCTTTCATTTCGTTGATGTATACCAACAATGTCCAGGACCTACCAAGCTAACTTTTCGCTCCGCAGGTGTGTGAGAAGTACCACGCGTGCTGCCTGGACTCCCAGCACCAACACTTCAAGACCGTGGTCCTGGGGCTGGACTCAGGCAAAGTGCAGCTTGGACAGCGCAGTCAGGAGGTGGCTCACCTTGGGTGGTTTGGTGGTTGGACGTTTTGCTGGATGCCCATCATCATTATTGGACATAAGCAAAACACTTGGCTCTCGACCTCATATAGGTTAGTGTGGATCGTCAGTTAGTTGGTTGGGTGGTTTGGTGGTTGGACGTTTTGCTGGTTGTCCATCATCATTATTGGACATAAGCAAAACACTTGGCTCTCGACCTCATAGAGGTCAGTGTGGATCGTCAGTTAGTTGGTTGGGTGTTTGGACGGTTTGCTGGTTTTCCATCATCATTTATTGGACATAAGCAAAACACTTGGCTCTCGACCTCATAGAGTGTGGATCGTCAGTGAGTTGGTTGGGTGGTTGGGTGGTTGGACGTTTTGCTGGTTGTCCATCATCATTATTGGACATAAGCAAAACACTTGGCTCTCGACCTCATAGAGTGTGGATCGTCAGTTAGTTGGTTGGGTGTTTGGACGGTTTGGTGGTTGTCCATCATCATTTATTGGACATAAGCAAAACACTTGGCTCTCGACCTCATAGAGTGTGGATCGTCAGTTAGTTGGTTGGGTGGTTTGGTGGTTGGACGGTTTGGAGAGTGTCCATTATCATTTATTGGACATAAGCAAAACATTTGGCTCTCGACCTCATAGAGTGTGGATCGTCAGTTAGTTGGTTGGGTGGTTTGGTGGTTGGACGGTTTGCTGGTTGTCCATCATCATTTATTAGACATAAGCAAAACACTTGGCTCTCGACCTCATAGAGGTCAGTGTGGATCGTCAGTTAGTTGGTTGGGTGGTTGGGTGGTTGGACGGTTTGCTGGTTTATTGGACATAAGCAAAGCCCCTTGGCAGCGCAGTCAGGAGGTGGCTCACCTGGCTCTCGACCTCATAGAGGTCAGCGTGGGTGGTTGGGTGGTTGGGTGGTTGGGTGGTTGGGAGGTTTGCTGGTTGTCCATCATCATTTATTGGACATAAGCAAAGTTCCTTGGCAGCGCACTTGGCTCTCGACCTCATAGAGGTCAGCGTGGGTGGTTGGACGGTTTGTTCACTGTTTGGTTGCGTAGTTGGGTGCGTGTTTGGGCGGATGGTTAGTTGGTTGGTTGGTTGGGTGGTTTGCTGGCTGCCCAACACCATCCACTGGAAACACAAGCAAAGTCCTTGGGGAGCGGAGTTAGGAGAATGCGCACCTGGCTCTCGGCCTGATATAGGTCAGTTTGGGTGGGCGGTTCAGTTCAATTTTAATTAGTTTAGTAATTCGGTGGTTGATTGGAGGGTTAGGTAGTTGTTGGATGATTTATTGGTTTGTTTATGTCCGTTTTTTGTGGTAGATTGGTTGAGTGTGTGATTTATTGGTTGGTTTGGTAGTTTGTTTGGTTAGGTAGTTGTTGGATGATTTATTGGTTTGTTTATGTCCGTTTTTTGTGGTAGGTAGTTTGAGTGTGTGATTCATTGGCTGGTTTATTGAGTGGTTGTTTGATTTCTTTTTAGAATTGTTGATTGATTGATTGGAGAGTTGTGCGTTTTTGGGCTTGTTATTTAACTAATTGGTTAGATGTTTGGTTGATTGCTTGTGCCAATGGTTGCGCGGTTGGCAGTTTGCTTGCTCAATTGTATACTGAACGTATTTCAAAGTCAGGCTATGTACTATATCAACAAGTGTGGATGTAACAGCAGAAATATATTTGAAAGATGTTAGAAAGAAAATTGTGCAATAAAAAGAAGATTTTGAATTAGCGACTAAACATAGGTAGGAAAATAGCAAGAGTGAAACTATAAGAAGTGTTTTAGGAATTGAAGTAGTTTAAATGGCAATACCCAATCCAATGGTAGTACATTGATTAGGCTGCTACTTTCTTTTGCGCACGGATCTCAAGAATAGTTTCTTATTTTATGTGCTTGTACAAAGTTGGAGCTCGAAAACGAGGCCAACATATCCAATCCGCTTTAAACCAAAGACCGGATGGTGATTCTAACCCATGAGCTTCATATAGTTTCCTTATACTTTTAATTCTTTTATTGCCTGCTCGCCGGTCAACCCGTATTGTGCTCAGTGCGTTTGTATTTCTTTTCAGGACATTAAAGAAACCAACAAAACACAAGGCCATAACCACAAAATAAAATAAAGCAGACAATACAGATACAAAACAAAAGCCTAATGGTGTTGCTATTAGCGAGCGAGTGTTAGGAAAAAGTTTAAATCTTGACAACATAGTTTTTCCCTACAGAATTAAGAGTTTGTAACAATGGAGACGTTTTTAATTTGTTGATGAAATGTTAACCTCCATTTCAAAGCAAAGGCAAGTCTGGTTGAAATAATAAAAATCGATTCGTGTGACAATTCTTCTAAACTGCAAAGCTGAAAAACCTAGTAGTACAGGTACCTCAGTTAACGCTGTTGAAACTAAGTGTGTGTTTGTGCGTTGCGGGGCGTGGTTAGATTCTCAGTTGATGCGCGATCTCATTATATTATTTCATAGTAAATTGTGACAAATTTTGAATTTTAGTTCCCGAAAGACAAGTTTACATTTCAGAGCTTCTAAACGTTTGTCATAGAAAATGGATCACATATTGGTGTCAAACACTTGAAATTCAGATGGTGTAGCTTCCATTCTAAGTCACGATTTTTAATCTTTAATTTGAGTTAACAAAACAAGAAATGTCGTGATTCTAGCCAGCCTCAAATTATACATTTTTTAAATAAATGGTTGAGATGTAAACCCACCCCCTAAAAACTCAACAAAAAAAAAAACAAAAAAAACACCATCAAAACAAAGGAAAAATCAAACAACAACAACAACAACAACTACAACAACAACAACAACAACAACAACAACAAAAACAACGACAACAACAACAAACGACCCATATCTTGTAGAAATTTATTATGATTTGTGTTAAAGGCTGTTTTAAATGCGAGAAAAATTTTGTGTGCTGTACATTTCTTCAAAAATAAACAGATTAAACAATTTTGTATTGTTAGTTTAACCATTAGAGTAAACATTCTGGCCTCCTTTATTGTAATAGTACAATCTATAGAGATTTTTCACTCTGAATAATAGGTACAGATACGTAGAATCATGCAATGTTTTATATAACACCTACGTAAAAACAAAGCCGAAGTCGGAATTGATCTTAAAGTTTCGTCATTTTTTATGGGAAATAACTCCTCATGAAGTCTCGTCTTCAAATCACAATGCTTGTTTTCTGACACTAATACACGATAAGTCGATTATTAATGATGCATTTACTATTTTTGTGTCACCTTTATTATATGAATATATTTTGAATGAAACAATTTTTTTTACAAATATTATTGTCAAAAAACATACGAGTTAAGTTGAGTTGAGTTGGTTTAACGTCAACGTCAGCAATATTCAGGATATATTGTGGACGGATACTAAGACTGACGTCTGGCAATTTTATGTGCTTCCACACAAGAGACAGGGTGACTCTGTCTAAGCCGGTCACATTAAATTGACACCGACCCAAAGAGTTGGGGCGAAATCGCCAGGGCTCGAACCACGGACCTCCTGCGTCGGAAGCTGGTGTTCTACCCCAATGCAACCGCGCCCCCCACAAACATGAGAGCACGAACAATAGAAGGTGGAATGAGTGCACAGGTTCTGGAAAGCGCGTGTTGTTAGTCAATTTCCTGAACAGAGCCTCACATCTCATGGTCGCGAACATGCTACTGGCTATAAAGTATCCAAGATTGTGGCACATTTTTCTCTCTGGCGTTGGTAAAACTGTCAACAGGGTTATTTAAAATTGTTTGAAGTCACCATCACCATCAGTAAGTGTATCTTGAGCGCCGTGTTTATTGTACTCTTAGGTCCATGACAAGAAAAAGAAACTTTTAAATACTTCCATTTTACAACTTTTAATTTTTGTGCAATCATACAACAAGCATAGAGCAGTAGATCTAATACAAGATAGCGGTAAATATCAGTACGTAACGGTAACGGATTACAAAGATGCGCCAATTCATGGCATTATTTTCTTTCATGAATATATGGTAAAACTAACCAATGATTGCACCCAATCTCTCCTCTCTCTCTCTTTCTCTCTCTCTCTCTCTCTCTCTCTCTCTCTCTCTCTCTCTCTCTCTCTCTTTCTCTCTCTCTATCTCTTACTCTCTGTCTTTCTCTCTCTCTCTCTCTCTCTCTCTCTCCCTTCATCTTTGTTTTTATGTCTTTCTCTCTCAGCAATTGAGAATAAATATTATTTTACAGATGTATTTCATCACTAAAAGATTTATCTTAATTAATTCTCAATTTTCATACAAATGCCACACGCCAAACGCCATAGAAAACTGTCTACTCAGAGACACGCGAGACTTAATTAATTCTCAATTTTCATACAAATGCCACACGCCAAACGCCATAGAGACACGCGAGACTCGTCGCGACACAGAACCCCGGTAACCCAGGGTAACCATAATGTGTGAACTAGCCATTCTTCGATAATAGAAACATCGAGAGGAGCCAGACAGTCTTTAACACCTTTAATCTGAAAGCACCAATCGGACGTGTGACATTGGGAAAGGAGACTCATCTCTCTCCAGGAATAGATGCAACAAATGCAGGTTTATCTCCTGACAGTCCTTCAGTCCCTGACACCAGAAAAAGACCGACATAACAGATTAACAGTTCATCAATTGTTCTTTCAAATACAAGGGCAGTCCATCTCGAGCTTTGATTAAATTGTCAACAGTCTTTATTTTTATCATTGACGGAAACAAACTCCACGCTTAATGGTTTAATTGTATGTTATGTTCCTGGTCACACAATTTTAAAACTGAAACAATTATTTTTTTCATTGTTCAAATCAAGAGATCGTTTTGTTCTAAGACAATTTTTGTTTTTCATTATAGTTTTTGAAAATTAAAAATAAACAATGTTCTTTTATTATTTTACTCTCTAGCATTTGCTTCACTCTCTCTCTCTCTCTCTCTCTCTCTCTCTCTCTCTCTCTCTCTCTCTCTCTCTCTCTGTCTATTGGTCTCTCTGTCTGTCTCACTGTATTTGTATCTGTCTCTATCTCTCTCTTTCACTGTCTCTCTGTATATCTTTTTCTCTCTCTCTCTCTCTCTCTCTCTCTCTCTCTCTCTCTCTCTCTCTCTCTCTCTCTCTCTCTCTCTCTCTCTCTCTCTCTCTCTCTCTGTCTACTTTTCTAAAGGGCAGTTTATACTAATTTCGACAAAGATAAAATAACATGCAAAAATGTTACTGTCATTGCTGCCATACTTCACATTATGTAATTCTATTATATTAGCATTCTGATATACTAATTACATTGCAGAAAACAGGCAATGGATTTTTTTTTTACAAACGATATTTTCCCTTGTCAGATTTTGGGCATATTATCGAAATATTTATACTGTTTTCTCTTTTCTTCTACTTATCATAAATAATCTTATGTTCTTTTTGATCCAATCTCACTATTTTTATTATTAGTTATTAAAACAACTCATTTTAGCATTTTGTAGTCGTTGAAATTATTCTGCAATTACTAACGGGTAAGGCAAGCGGAGGAACCTTTTAGCGATGTTTTTTATTTCAATGCCTAAAGAATATTTTATATTGAATATAATATTTTAATAAAACGGAAACTAAGATGTCTAAGTCTTTGCTTGTTTCAAGTCAGTCAACTCGGCCAAACGATATATAACCTGGTGGATATAAATCTCAACCCTAACTGGGAAGTTTTTTATTTCAACCTTGTAAAAACTCCTGAACGTCTAAAATCGAGGCCGATAGTTCAAGCAATTTGGGCCATTCCTTTGTCGAGGTCCCCAGACAGACTTAATTGAAAGGATTAGCCTTACACTGCGTCTACGTAACCCTTAGTGTTTGGAGAGAAAAACAACTAAAAACAAAACTAAAATATAGGCACCGCCATCTTGCATTCGATAACTGTAAACATGTTAACTTGTCAAGATCAAGTAAAGGATTTAAACTCATTACGCGCCTGGAGAAGGTCACTAAATGTTTACACCAGGTATTTGGTATTCGTTTATGTTAAGGCATCGTTTCAACAGTACTGCCAGCCTTTAATGTCTGAGACCTTTAATGTCTAGACACAATTATACTATTAAATCAATGGTTACTCACCCCTTTAACCAACAACATCCATATTACAAACTATTGGATCAGCCGAGTACCATTTTTCAACAGAAGCATGGTTTTACAGAAATAAGCACAAACAGCTCCCTCCCTAGATCGGTGTGCTGATCAGAAGAAGGTTCAGATTGGAGAAACATCTTATGCCCTCTTCCCGGTATAAAATTCCAAGTAAAAAATACTACGAGACTTAGAACTAAAAGGGGTAATCCGGTGTGTCGGAGTAAAATGCAACCGAAACATCTTCACCTTTGTTCATTACATACTGATGCCGGTTTAAAAAACAAAAAGTACTGCATCTTTAGTTTACAAAAAAAAGAACATTATGCATATCTCTCTTTCTCTCTCTCTCTCTCTCTCTCTCTCTCTCTCTCTCTCTCTCCCTCTCTCTCTCTCTCTCTCTCTCTCATATGTCTCATTTTTCTCACTCTTTATTATATGTATAGTTAACTGTCTGCATTTCTATACAGCTTTTAATCTAATGAAATTTTTAGGTAAGTTTCTATCATTATCGTAAATGAGAACTTTCGCTGTACACCTAACATATTTATAGTTTCGCATCATGTTTAATATCATAAACATTAACATAAACAATAATAGAAAAATGCAACAAAAAAACCCAATAACAATAGTACAGCAATATCACATAAATGCTATAATACATTACACAACCAATGTAATCCTCTATCTTTTTAGGTCGCAAGTCAAATACCTTCAACTTCGAACAAGAAGAAAGGGGGAATTTCCGTTCGGGTTAGTGCGCATGTGGGTACTGCCGGAACCGGCACTGTGGGCGTGACGTCACCGAAGTTTCTGCTACTGGGCAGCGGCGTGGATGTGGGCCGCGCGTTGGTTGGTCACTGCCAAGTGAACACTGTGACCATATCCAGGACCGTGTACAGCCAGATCGAAAAGTGTCCCGAGTTCGAGTTCTCTTCACGCGAGCCCGAGTGGATAACGTGCAATGTGAGTTCTTTGGGTTTTCAAATTGACATTCTTAGTTAAGGGTAAGTAAGCACGGAGATAAGTTGACATTATTAGTTAAGGGTAAGTTAGCACGGAGATAATTTTGGATATCCAAAATAACCAATCTCTAATAGACTCTCGGATATGCTATATAACAAATATGTATACGTGCCCACATTGAGAGAACCAAATGATTGTAACTATGCATCTGTTATTAACGGGTATACACAGGACACAGACATCGAGGCCTACGTCCTGGTCGGACGACAACCGGGCAGTGGTCAAGCAGTTTCCTCGGACACATCAGTGGACTCTGGTGTATTTGTGGATGGCCCAGGTCAGGATATTGGTAAATTGCGGCTTGAGGCGCAAGTCTTTCTACCAATTAAAGATGGCTACAACATAACCTTTTTAGAGATCATTATTGACATTTATACCTTTGTTAAAACACATAAAAAAACAAAAATCTAAATTGAGTAGCAGCTTCAATACTAGCAAACACAATCCAAGGTAAACGACTAAGACAAAGAACATGAGAACATACCAGGGTAGAGTCTTGTGTGTTGTTTTGTATAGTTCAGCATTATGTCCACTCTGATATAGTGTATTTTGAGTGTGGGTTTTATATTTTCTATCCATTGTGTTTTGCAATATATAGTCTAGCTGTAGAAGATAGTAGAATATGAAAAAGAAGGGAAGTTTTACATCGTCAAGGCTTCCATACATGATAATCTTATACAAAGAAGGGACACCAGTTAGAACTTGAATTGTGGACCTACAGCTAACTGGTTATGATTTATCATGACTTCTTGCAAGTAGTTAGTAAGAGATATTACGATCTGTTTTGCTATACGTTATTCTTATTATGATGAACATTTATTGATCAAATATCTTCAAAGTTGTTTTTTTCACAATAGTAATGCGTTTTTGTGAATATTTTACAAATTAACTTTGTGACATTTCCCTTTAAGTCAACCAAATCAGATGGGCTCCCTCTTTTATGTCACAGACACTGTTAACTCTATTATAATGAGCACACATATTAATTAGCATTATAAAAAAATGTCACTGTTCAACATTTTTTTATTGTTTTCTGCTTGTTTCAGGTAAGACCTCTGGACTCCGAGCGTCGTCTGAGACCAAGTGCCGCCGTCCGGTCAGGCCGACTCTGCTCCAGAGGGGACAACCCCGTCATTTCGACGCGGAGAGTAGTCGGCCTTCCCTGGGGATGTCCACGCGCAGGCGCAGCTATCCCAGAGATGCAGCCAGCCGGAAGTCAGCCTCCGGAGCTCGGGATGCAAGCCGCAGGCACGGGCCGCTCGACTTGCGCCAGTCTGAGCTTGCTATGACCTTGACCTTGTCCAGAATCTCAGAGGACAGCGACACCGCCCACTCAGCAGCCGAGCTCCGCCAGCAGACCTCACATGAAGGCAACGCTGAGAACGTTGATATGTCATGCAGCTTGAGCCATGGCGTGACAGACGGAGATAGTGGCAAAGACAGCAAGGAAATCTACCAAGATCTCGCAAATGTCTTCGATTTCAGTGTACCGCATTTTAAGAATTTATCGACTCACGGTAACAATACGCCTTTCAGCTCATGTAAGCATGAAGGCATACCACAAGCCTTTAAACAATCTTTGCCTACAAAAGACGCATCACCAGACAGGAGTTTGGCACAACCGCAGGGTCACAGCGCTGCCAGCAGAGACATATCCTTCAAAATTACAGAACAAATGCATCCGTCCACTCCGCGTTCCCAAAGTAACCCTCCTTTAGGACTATGTGACACTACATACGCCCAATTGTTTTCTTCCAGATCCCACCATAAAACATCAGCCTCGACCAATGCGCCTCCTCTGTCGGTGGAGAATTTAGACAAGGGGACCTTTGTCCGTGCCAGTCATCCGAGTCTCTGTAAACAGAAGGCTCTGGCGTCAGGGTCTATGAAATCTCTGGACTCGGATGACTGCGCCTCTGTTAAAAGTGGCTCCTCATCTATGTCTGACTCTCAAGATGATCTCCCAGGCAAGAACAATAGCGGCAGTGTTATTATGAATTCTACAGGCCTAGCGAAAAAAGACAGGTTTTATAGTAGAAACAACAGCTCTGTCAAAAAAGTAAACACCAAAAGAAATATCTCACAACAAGTGATTGTAGAAATGGAACAGGTGCCTCTTTCTTCTTTGCCTCCCTCTCGAACTTTCTCGACGTTAAGCGTAGACCATCGTGACCCAACGATCAGTGATAGTAATACAGAACAGACAACTCACGAGTCTAGTTTTGTGACAGTAACCGCCCCTGAACAGTGCGATAATTTAAAACATCGATATGAAGCCTCGAACGATAATAAAAACACCAAGAAACACAACAGAGTTCATCCCTTGTGATACCAAAACTATGATATTTTAGTATCTATGTGATACGAGGAAACCAACAGGGTTCGTCAATTATGGTACCAAAAATACAACGGTGCAGTTTATGTGATACCAAGAAACATTACATTGTACAACACATGTGATATCAAGAAATATAACAGTGCTCAACACATGTGATACCAAGTAAGACAACATTGTACGAGTACAACACATGTGGTACCAAGAAATATAACATTGTACAATACATGTGATGCCAAGAAAGACAACAATGTATAACACATGTGATACCAAGAGACAGAACAGGGTCGGTCCGTTGTGATATGGATGAACACTTCAGTGTCCCTCCTGTGTGATACCAAGACACATAAGATTGTACAGACTATGTGACATCAAGTAACATAACAGAGTCCATCCCTAGTGATTCCATTATGGTGAAACATCCAAACGACTTGCTTCCAATATCGTTAATATAATACAATGCTTTCCAGTTTTGTATATAAATAAGTTGTATGACTAAATTTTTACCGAATAAGAAAGGAAAGTACCTAGTGCCTGATAACTATGACGTTTTAGTTTTAAAACACATGAAGAAAGTGAGAAGTGCGCAGACACATACACACATATAAATTAGAAATCTGTATAAAAAACTGGAATTCCAAAATATTCTGATGATTTTTGTAAATATCCATAAGCAGCTTGTTCATTGTTTTTTATTTATTTATTTTTAAATGAAATTGTATTTCTTGTTGCATTGTTGATACATATTGGAGAATTACCTCTGTTTGGTGTTATTTTTTTTAAAGAACATGAATTATACTCGTATTATCGGTTTTCAATCAAGGAAGCCTTCTAAAATGATTCTGCTGATTGATTTTGAATAATTCGTTAAAAACTAATCCTTTTTGGCAAGCGACGCACAAGCTATCTCCTCTCTCTCTCTCTCTCTCTCTCTCTCTCTCTCTCTCTCTCTCTCTCTCTCTCTCTATCTCTCTCTCTCTCTCTCTCTCTCTCTCTCTCTCTCTCCCTCTCTCTCTCCCTGTCTCTATTTTTACACATGACCATGCATTTGGTCCTAACAATAATTATATTTTACGTTCTTTGTCGCTATTTTAGCCTCTGCCAGAACAAAAACCTCTGCGATCAGTACTTCTTGATATTATTTTGTATTTTGAAATTAATGTTAGAATTTTTCTGATAGATTTCGTAGCATTATTTACTAACCCCTATTCCCCATACACACACATAGAGATTTGTGCATTTACTTTTACTCTCCGTATTTATACAATGGTTTGCACGTTGACCTTACACAACTAGTTTTTAAATATTGTTCTCCTTTTTGAACAAAATATATTTAAAAAAATTTCTACAACATTATATCATTGCTGAGGTAAAAATCAACAATATTGCATTAGTGTAAAACATCTTAGAACTCCGGCATTTAGGTATTTTAACCATTTCTATTCACGTACTAAAATTTAAAAGCTGGGCTGATCATAATCATAAAGATGAAAGGAATCACATAAAGTGTTTACCAAATTTAAAATATTTTAAAATGCACTAGACATGCTTTAACCAGAAATGAAAAAAAATTAGGTTGGTATCTTGTCCATTTGTCTGATGGTTTATACGGATCACTTCTATTTCACAAAGGTTGGTAGGTCACAGACAAATGTAATTTCAGAATATGAGGTACGAGTGATATTTGTGCTATTATTCTTGTCTGTGTGCGGTTAATATTTTTTACATTTTTTATTTTTGCTTTCTTCAGGGGCTAGCGGTGTTGGGTTTTAATTTTTTTTCAAAATCCAATTATTATCAAATACGATTGTTTTATACAGATGCAGGACTAGTTTCTTTGCGCCCACAATCTCTCACAAATTTTACGGACTAATAAGTAGTACGCTTTTCAGACGATAACCCTCATTGATCTTTTTAGTTACTAATTTCGAATTATTCAATTGTCTTAACTCATCTGGCCCTCAGAGGTCTTTTAGAGGTGCTACCGGGACAGCGACAAAACACAAACAGTTAGGGTTACAGGAGCAGCAACAGTTACCGAACCAGGAACAGGTCCAGCTCCATGCACCGGCGTACCTGTTCCGATGGTAGGCACCTGGTGGATCGGTTCTCGGTTACCAATTTCAGCTACTGCTACTGAACTAAAATCAAGTCTTTAGCCCATCAGACATCGAACTTTTGATGCAGAACTGGGGTAAAATGCACAAACAAGAACCATCTTACGTCTCGGCGTAACAATTATTATAAGAATAATAAGGTTTATGGTGAGACGTAAGCTACGTCATATTAATTTTGTACATTCCACTATATCTAAATCTACTTTTTATCTAGGCTGTAGCTCTGGATTCTGATCTTGTTGATAACTTAGAGTTAATCTTTTTTAGATGATAATTAAATTTGATTCCGTGAAAAACTCTAAAATCTATGATTTGTAGCTTGCCGTTTACATCTAGATAGATCTAACTTCATTGATAAAGGTGTCTGGTAAAAATGGACTTGGCTATGCTGTTTGGAGTGGAATATATAATGAGGCTGATGATATTGTAGATAGCTATGCTAGTAGGCCTACACAATGTTTTATAGTATGACAAAATGGGTCAGTAGTAGTTAGATCTAGATCTAGTATTTTTGACGCGCAGCATTTCCGAAATTATGAAACTGTCCGTTTTACGCACAGTAAAACACTGATTTCCAACGTATCGATTATAAGGAAGTGTCAAATGTTTTGTCTCTTGATTGTTCAATCTATATTATTTTACAAGTAAGTAGTCCATTGTATATTCAATATTTATTTGTTCTTTACTCTACTATAATATAATATCATGAAAAAATTGCATTGAAAATTAAATCTTGAAACTCTTCAACGTATAATTCTTTATGTTGCGTGTAGAGTCTAAATCTCGAAGCTTACGAATTGAATTTCTCTAGAACCTAGATCTGCAACTGATAGATTATGCAAACAAAGGTATCAAAATTTAAAGGGTGGTGTTCTAAAGGCTAACTCTAGATCTAGACAGAAAAAAAATTGTTTTGATGTAAACAACTTTTTTTCTGAATGGAAAAAATTGTATTTTGGGAAGGTTGTTACAAAATAGTAAATACTTGACCTATGTTCGCTGAGTAAATTAGGAAACACCTTCAGAGAAATGTTCTATTCAAAATTGGCTCAGACATTTTATGCTATTAAGCATTCACTAAGTTTCTCTGATTGTATTTAAAGGTAGAAAAAAACTTGGGTATGTCAAGAACAAATAGTCAACAAACTATCTGGGCCCTATTAGGTGACAGTACAAGCTTTTACAGTTTACATCGATTTTTAATTGTGGAAATTATGGCTATCAACAAGACACGTGAAAGTAACGACTGTATCTAAGATCTAGACTCCGTGTGATGAAAGAAAAAGTTATATTTCATCAAACAAAGCAGAGCGTTTTTCCTAATGTAACGACTCCTGCGTTTAAAAAAATCTTATTAAAGAAAAAGTGATATTTCATCAAACAAAGCAGAGCGTTTTTCCTAATGTAACGACTCCTGCGTCTAAAAAAATCTTATACGGCGACTGGTCCCCAGAGCGGGGTTCCCAGAACTTGCTCGGGCACATTATTATGAATCTAACCCAACCAGCAAGAAGAAAAAAAACGCGACCCGCAGGACGTAGTTCAAACCATGGACCTCCTGCGTCGGAACCCAATGCTCGAACCCGCCGCTCCCTCCTTAGAAAAGTTTTTTGGAGCTAAAAGGACCTTAAAACTCTCATTTTCAGACAATTGACTCTGATATCTATATCTATGCAATATTGTTCAGGCGCAGGATATTATCTGGGTGCCAACTTCTCTCTCTCTCTCTCTCTCTCTCTCTCTCTCTCTCTCTCTCTCTCTCTCTCTCTCTCTCTCTCCCTCTCACTCTCTTTCTTTCGCTCGTTCTCTCTCCCTCTATCTCTCAAGACATGAGAAGCGATGTTTCAAACGCAAAATTAAATTTGAAATTGCCTTTTTATTTGTTTATTTATTAAACGCCTTTATGAGATTGTAGACTCCACAACAGCTGAATCTCGTTTCCAGCATGAAACCAACTAAATGTGGAAAAACAAAGAGTTTATAATTTTTCCAAATTGAAACTATCAAAGAAATTGGAAAATAATCCAGATCTAGTCTAATTTAAAAATACAGGCGAACTAATTGAAATAAGAAGTTTTGGTATTTCTGAGTTAAACCATAATTATGATTACGTAATAGACAACAGTTGAAACATTGACTGGTTAATATTTTAAGGCTGAATTCAAAACGTGATCGCTACATACAGAAGCTTCGATCCATGTTGTTGTTGCTTAGAGTTATAAAGACAATATGGGGCCGTAAGTACAACTTGGTTTACGACTCGTCGTAAACCTTCATATTTGCATATTATTGTGGCGAGTTGTAAGCTACCGCGACGTTGTACTTACAGCATATGGAATATAATTGGCTGGATCATTACAGTTTGGATTCACCTGTTTTGGCATAAATAGTGGAAAAAATCATTATAATGTTTTAACAGTACTGAACCAATCGTTATCTACTGATCTTCCAGATCCGGCTGTGGCCACTGTCTAGCTGAGCACTGTGATCATGTCAATGCCTGGAATTTACGCTCTAGATCTCTACAGACACCGCGAAATCGTCAAGGTAAAACCGTCGATGCATCAGATGCCCCATCTACTGATCTAGATGCACTGAGATTTCTGGAATCTTCGTCTTCATCCTATTATTCGGTCGATCCCAGAGTTAGGGACGAAAAGTGCAACGGTGCCCTTGCCTTAGATACTGAACTAAAGATTATTTCTAAAACATGTAATTTATAGGCCTACTAATGGTACCTTTAGCGCGGGGTTTACGCTTAGAGCACCGGTGTAGCTATTCGAGCACTAAGATTGTGATTAGTTCTTCAATTCTTCAAATCAGTTATCTTCAAACAAGTCATAGATCAAACTTATTGAGAAAGTTGTCATGTATGACTATTCATCCTTGTTTAGTGGCAAAAAGAAACATTTCTTTCTGCCTGTTAGACTTTTCAGCGTGTCCCAGAATGAACTTTCTGAAGTAGTCATAGAAAAAATTGAACGCGGAAATCGTCAAGTCTGCTCCATGATTAATGCGTGGGTTGTCTTATCTGTGTCAGATCTGATAAGAAAACTGTTAGGTCTGAGCCAAAGTCAAGGCGGATGTCATATATGACAACATTTTATGCAGATGTTGTCTTGTCTCACCAAATTTTACTTCCGCGGCCACGCGTGGGTGAAAAACACACAGGTTGGGAAAAATCTGCGCAATTCTTATTATTGGTGCCAACTATAAGATAAAAACCATTATGTATTTCTAAATTTGTGTTTTGTGCTTCTACTGTTATAGTTCTGTATCTTTTGCTCGATTTTCAAAAAAATAAATAATTTTGTGGGGGGGGGGGGTGAATTTTTTTCTAAACCATAATTATGGTTTACTTGAAGCTAATTTATTCATGGGTGAAAAACACCTGTATACTCGTAATTTGTTTCGGCAATTTTTAATTCTCTCTTAGACATGCACACACTCTACAGGGTTTAACGTCTCCTAGGGTCCTCTAGGGAGTCCTTATTTCCTACTTCTTGTTCGTACTTCCTCATGCTCCTCTTCCCTCCTGCTCTTCCTCCCTTCTGCTTCTCCCCCGCCTGCTCTTCCTCCCTTTTGCTCCTCATTCCTCTGCTCCTTCCTGCTCCTCCTCCCTCCTGTTCCTCCTCCCTTTCCTCTTCCTCCTGCTCATTCTACATGTCCTCCTCCGCCTGCCTCTCCTCTTACTCATCTTTTTTTCCCTGCTCCCCCTCCTGTACCTCCTCCTGTGTATCTGTGACCAATCGTGGTTTATTTTAAAAAGTTAACTTTTGCAGACAACGCAAAAGGAGAAGGAAAATAAATAAAAGAGGCGGCATAAGATAAAACGATTAACACGGGCATGACATCAAATGTCCAGCGACCTGTATGAAGAACGGACCACAGGTACAATTTGAAAGTTGTCTGTATCCTCAACACCCACATCACACAAAGTGGCAAAGTTTTACCCCTATCTCGACAGAATAAACAGCGAGGAATCCATCAACAATGTGGGTGACCTTTTAACTTTCTCTGTGGAAATAAAACAATATCATCAGTTATCAATTTCGGCACGTTAAACCAAGAACATGGTCTAAATCAAGCCGTTGACAAACTAACAGTAAACATCTAAATACTTAAGATTTAGCTTTCAGCAGGAGTGAGAAGAACTACTTGTCAGGCTTAAACGTGTGTGATATACTAGGCATATCAGAGTTTTGACCCTGCCATTATTTTCTCCTGCCTAAATTACGCGATACCACATTCCATTAAAAAGGCACCCCTAATCAGAGATTTGAAATCTATCGACTTAAATAAGTTCAAAGACTGCTTCAGTGCCTGATATCCAAACTAGCAGCCGATCGCCCTGAAACAGTGGGGAATTTCAACATTCTTCTTGCCGATCTTTTGAAACAGTTGACTCCCCTGCGGGAGAGATGATTTAAATTTGATCCCGCCCCCGCGTCCCTTAGTTTACATTTGAAGTCCATGCGACCAAGTGGGGAGAAGAGGAGGCTAAGAGATGGCTAAGAGACGGCGGAGAGCCACAGGACTGACAGTTCACAGGGACATCTATGCATACGCAGAATGTAGGATTGTGTGCGAACTATTTGACAAGAAAAAAGAAACACTTTAATGAAAAGATATGCGGAAGCAGCTCCAACAAAGACCTTTACAGAACGTGTAACGAACTATTAGGAAAAAGTAATGTCTACGTATTACCTGTTAGCATCCCTCCCAGTTATCTACCCAATGTTCTTGATGACTTTTTCATTTAGACAAAGAAAGTCTTATGTTGAGCATTATATATTTGAAGGAAGTGTGAGTACAAAAACTGTAAAAAAAAAACCCACCAAACTTAAATCTCCGAAGTCTTTCTGTAAACTCGACCCACTCTCTTGTGATCTTTTTCTTGAATGTATTGATATACATTTACCATTCATACCATCTTTCATAAATGAGTCTCTTAAACACGGCACCGCTCCAAGCACTTTTAAAGGAAAACAACCTTGATCAAAGTACTTAAAAACTATCGAACATTTTCGAACCTTTTTTTTTTTTAATTAAAGGTCTTAAAAAAGATAGTTTAAAATCAAATTGAGAGCCATCTTGTTGAGAATGGTTTGAAAGTTTCAATCCGCTTACAAGTGTGAGCACAGCACTGAAACAGCCCTCCTTAAGGCAAGTTCTGCTCTTCTTAGTTTCATCGACCAAGGGAAAGTGACAATTTTAGCTCTTCTATATCTTTTCACACTATCGACCACACTACTCTTCTTGATCGCCTTCACATAACATTAATTTTGGAACCGGTGGTTCCGCCTGTAATTGGTTTACTTCGTACATCTTAGACAGGAGACAAACTGTTAAAACTGGAAACCAGCAGTCTAGCTTAATCGACCTTAACTTTGCGGTACCTGAGGAATCTGTTATTAATGTATTCACAGCCATTAACTGATATCCTAACTAAATATGAATTTAATTACCATATATAAGATGGTGACACACACATTTATAAATGTTTTGATTCAACCAATATTCACCATGTAATAAATTCCTTAATCACGTCTACTCATGGATGTCAGTCAACAAATTAAAGCTTAATGAAGACAAAACAAATATCATGGTCGTTTGAACACCTGCTAAACCACATTAAGTAATTAATTATAGCCGAAATGTAACACTATATTGCCATGTTTGACTAAATTATATACGGATTTGTCACGTCTGACCAAATTTAATGCGGGTGTTGCCACGTCTGACCAAATTTAATGCGAGTTTTGCCACGTCTGACCAAATTTTATGCGGGTGTTGCCACGTCTGACCAAATTTAATGCGGGTGTTGCCACGTCTGACCAAATTTAATGCGGGTGTTGCCACGTCTGACCAAATTTAATGCGGGTGTTGCCACGTCTGACCAAATTTCTATCACGCCGAGCAGAAGCAGACACGGATCGCGAAGAACCACATCGGGGAGAAGCTGTGCAGCGAATCAAGATGGCCGTACACAACGACGCTCACTCCACAGCAGATAGCGTGCATGAGGGACTGCTACTGCGGCCGCAGAGTCCAGCCCACGGCGGTGTGTAAAACAGTGTTGCTATTGCTGCTGCTGTTGTTGTTGTCGCTGCTGCTGTTGGTGGTATTTCTGGTGCGACATGTTGGTTATTTAACGAAAGTAACCCATTTTTCCTGCTGCAAGATAGAAATTGGTGCGAGCTGGCGTAAGAAATAGAGCGTAAGGATTGAATTCGGGAGATATCGAATTTGATCCCACGTTTGAGCAAATTAAAAGGTTTCATTCTGCTCTTATAGTAAAAATTTACAAGTGTGTCAGTAAAATATTGCAATAAATATTATTATATAAATAATATTGCAGTAAAATTACAGCGGTGCCAAAAGCCAAATATATTTATGTTTGAGGTTTGAAAGTTTAATATTGCAGAGACACACATTAAACAAAATAATTTTTTTGTTATGCCTGCTTATAGCTTTGATTTGACTTTTTTTAAATATCGCTTATGATGACTTTAAAATTTGAAACGTTTACAGTTACACATGGACATAAAGTGCGATGCCACAGATAGTAGAATACTTGGCCTAGAAAGCGTCTCAATCAATCGATTTCTTATTAACTTCAACCTCGAGTTGTTCAGTTCTGTGTGGATATGCCGTGCTCAGGAGCCAGATGGTTCCTTCAGAAAGACCCTTGAGTAGCGGTCACATGTTGAGTTTAGCTGGTTGCAACGTTCAGCGTCAGCACTATATGGGCTGTACTGTAGACGGGCCTCTGACAATTTTATGAGCTACCGCACACGAGACAGTGCGAGGAGACATGGACTCTGTCTTAGCCAGTCATATTATACGACACGGACCAAACCAGTAGGGAAAAAATTGGACAAATATATGTTTTACCGCTGGTGGGTTTCGAACCAGTGACATCCCAAATATGGAACTAACGCTTTATTACTTGAGCCAGTTCTCTTCTCGGTCCCCAAAGAGGATCGTATACGGTGATGGGTCCCTAGTCTAAGATCTGACAATTTTTGTGCTGCTACACATGAGGACGTAAGTGGATACCAGGACTCCTGTCTCAGCTGGTCACATTATACTGACACCGAGCCAACCAGTTAATTGCAAAAACTGACACACGTATAATATGCCCAATCGTGGGTTTCGACCCACGGACTTAACGATTGGGAAACCAACGCTCTCTCACATGCACCTATTCACTCCCGCTTACGTTGCGTTCAAAAGACTCGAGACTAGGCCGTGAGGGACAGGGGAAGGAGCAATACCCGTGCAGGCGGATCCTGTACCCTCTAGCGAAAGTGTCAAAAACATTAATTCACACCAATTGCTGGCTTTATACCTGTTACCCAAGTGGTAAGTATATAAAAACCGCCATCTTTTCATTAAAGACGAAGTGCATTGAAGAAAAAATAGCTCTATTAATGAATGGAAAAGATTTCCACATATCTTTTTAGATTGGGGGGGGAGGGGGGGGGGGGGAAAAGAGTGTTTTCTCGAAAAGTGTGTCGGTCGGAGGGTAGGCAGGAGGGGGCAAAACTAGTCTTTGCCTGAAAAACGTGCAGTCTTAAACATGACATGTTATGTTTTTCCCCTTGAGGTCTTGAATAATTTGTCATTGCACGGCCTTATTTTGCGCAGCTGAAGACGAGATCCGCTTACGACCGCATTCACGAACCCGAGGAGGGCTGGGACCCGATGTCCAGATTGGGCTCCAGGCACTTCCTCAAGCCGCTGCAAATCTCCGCCAGGGAGGAGGTACGTCTACTCAACACGTTAGAGACCTTGCGATGACCGACCCCTTAGAGAAAACGAAGACGACATGTAAGGAAATCTGCACGAGCATTCAATCAAAGCTCTATCTTAGACTTGTCAGACCAATGAGTGACCAAGGGGCTTGGTTGACGTTATCCAACATCGTCGTGTACTGTATTGTGACGACAGGGTCGATCGGTGAGTGAAATTCCTGCTGGTGAGAGAACTAGCCATGCAAAGCTTACAAGACATCAACAAAAAGAATATATTGATATATGCATTGTAGGACAGTCTCACGACTCAACTTATTAGAAGAACGATTCATTAGTAAGAGCGTTGTTTCAGTTAGTGCTGTTGTAACAAGCCAGCACTTCGTTGAGCAATTTTTTTACGAGGAGTGGATTCAGAGAGCACTGAGTTACATTAATTGTTCGCCTGCACGATTTGTTAGGCTCTCTGAACATACTGAATTCAGCCTGTAGATTTTGTACATTTCGATACTCTTGTTCATTAGTGTCCGATTCATTAGGCTCACCTGATCACACAGCCTGTATCTTTTATACCTTAAAACTGTTTCGTCAGAGATTGTTATACACCTAAGCACAGCCTGTAGCTTCCATGACTAGGTTTTCTACATTTATGCCTCCTTAATGTTATGTTAATTTTCATTCATCATCCTTTGTCAGATATTATGCGCGTAGAAATATCCACACAGCCTTTGGCTTTAATGATCGCAGATTTATACACTATTATTTTTACCACGAAGTTTTAGACCAAACCTAGGTTTACTGCAATTTGTCAAAACTCACAAAAATATATTTTTTGTTACAAATTAAATGTCCATAGCGCTCATTTACAGTGCAATGGTGAACATTTGGAACACTTTACATAATTAAAAACATGAAGATCCTTTCACAGTTTGGATGGTTTAAAGCTGGGCGAAGCCCTTCAAAAGGCTGAAAACAGAGAAGAAAAGTGGTTACTCGATCATCCTAGGTGCCCCAACGATCATCTAGACTAAGGGATAAGGGAGTGAATAATATGTTATCTCGCGAACAGATTATGACTGAGGATTTTAAGTGATGCCTCGGAGACAAAGCGGATATATATACACCACATCTGTTTTAGCGGCTTACGTTAGATTAACAACGACTCATCTGGTAGGCAAGGAGGCTACCTCATCGAGATTTAAAGTCGGGACTTCAGATAAGAAGCTTTGCGCTCTTCAAACTGAGCCAACTCATACCCGTGTAAAGGAGTAAGGTAACTATCGTGATGCCAATCAGAATAATAAAACCTTATTGAGTGGGTTGTGGTAATGATATATTTAATTTCATGTCCATACATTCCTTATTTACCCCCTTTCCCTCCTCAAACAGGAGAAGTACCGCACAAGAGTTCTGTGCGCTAACGCCACGTACGGCCACCGAGCGAAACACTTCTACGATTTCCAGAATAAGGAAAACCGGAGGACATGTTATACGAAGCATTTTTTGTCCAGAAATGGTTGTTCTCTGCCTCCACTTCCACACAGGAAGTAGCTTTCATTACAGGAACGGAAATACATTTGTTTGAATGTTTAGAATTCCTTCCTGTACAAATTTAATTTGGAAAAATCGTCATCTGAGACAACATTATTCAATCAATATAGCTCTGCTTACGCAAGTCAATTAAAAATATATTATCTTTAACCAATTGGATATAAGTTTTTATGTGTGGCTCTATAAGAAAGAATTTAACATGTTTATTGCTGTGGATATAACTAACAAATAGACGCTGGCTGAGTACAAAAATGTCTAAAATTTTCAGGAGAGTAACTTAATTCTTATAGCAGCATATAGAATACCTTGTAACCGGAATGATTGTTGTTATAATTATATTAGAAAAATGTACATACAGTAATATTTTAGTAGGCGTGAAGTAGCCTTCTTAGTATGCGAACACGATAAAACTGTGTACTTTAATTTTTTAGACTACAATTGTAACATAAAAACTGACAATTGGAAAGATTTAAATTTAAGAATGACAGAAGTATGTATTTTAATGGAGGGTGACTATTATTATATTGGGTTTATTTTTAGTTGAAAGACATTACACAATCATAAAACTGGATATTTTCCATTGTATATATTTTAATTGAACTAGATAGGCTACACTACCAATTATTGAAGTATGCTCTTGGTTAAATGGTTGGCAGTGATTGTCGCGAAACTTTTCAGAATAAAGAAAATTAAACCTACAACGAACCTTGGTTTTTCCTTCGTCTCTTGTTTCGAAACTTTAATGATTTCGGTTTTACGCACAACTCATTCATTTCTTTATCCAATGGTTTATAATGTTTCCCTGCATGGTATCTTGCATCGAGATAATGTGTAAATGATCATGTGAAAGTACCATACAACCCTAATTTGGGGACTGGATTTGAAACAAGACTTGCAACCATTGTGACGGTTGCCAGGTCTGAAATAACACCGCCATCGTAAGCAGCAAGGTAATTCAAAGACGTTAAAGACAGGATGGTTTCAAAAGATCTCCAACGCGAGGAGGCAAAACATTGTGGTGATCTACATACAGGTCAGTAAGTACAAGGTTGTTGTAAGCTGACGAATCGTCGTAAGGTGTAGAAATAAGAGTGGGGGACGATTTGTAAGTTACCGCGACTCTGTTCTTACGACGCTTGTGACTAACAAAGATGCAAGGCTTTGCACAAGATTTTAAACACACAAGAATGTAAGTCATATATATAAAAAGAAAAAAAAAAGAAATTAGGAACCAATCATAGAACACCACCGTAGTGATGCAGACTTCAGCAGCGTCAGATAAAAGTACCAAAAGACACTTACAAAGAACCGTTAACAGTAAAAACAAAGAAAGAGAAATAGAATTCTCATTAGATGTAAAATTTTTATCACGAACACAATTAGAAAACACAATTCTTTCAATGTATGAATGCACGTAAATTAAGAATAGTACCGAGGTGCAACATAACACAGTCTTTAACAATCTAATAATCTAAGAACAATCTTACGTGGACCATTAAACTCTTTCATAAAAGACAGCCGGAAAACATTTATAGAAGTCCTTGTTCAAACATCAACATTATTGAATTACTATAACGTTGCGTGTGTTTCTCTTTCAAAATTGACTCGCTGAATAAAAGAAAGCGAGAGAGATAGATAGATAGATAGATAGATAGATAGATAGATAGATAAATAGATAGATAGGTAGATAAATAGATAGATAAATAGATAGATAGATAGAGAGAGATAGAGAGAGATAGAGAGAGACAAACAGACAGACAGACAGACAGACAGACAGACAGACAGACAGACAGACAGACAGACAGACAGACAGAGAAGGAGAGAGAAAATCGAGATCAGGAGAAAGAGAGAGATAGAAACCATGAAGAACGGTTCATTTAGAATCTATGAGATCATTTTGATAACAAGGGGTTTGCACCCAGAGTTTTAGTAAAATGGGTAAAATGTGGCGCTTTACTTCACATAATACTAAACCTAAAAACGTGTCAAAATAATAGAAAAAAACAACAAAAAAAACCTCTCTACTTTTTTTATTTATAAAACCACTGGGCTATCTGTTTGCCCCCAGAATTCGACGTGTGTTACTATTAAGAAGGTGAATGGCTCAAGTGCTGGAGAATTAATCTCCCGATCCGAAAGTCCTCGGTTCGAGACCCACGATTGGTCAAAAATGATTATGATGATGATGATAATAATAATAATAATAATAATAATAATAATAATAATAATAATAATAATAGTCGCTATTCTTGCCATAACTGTATTTCTTTGGTTCGGTGTCGCTATAGTTTGGCCGGCTGAGACAGGAATTCAGGTGTACCATCCCTGCGTTCTGTAATGCAGCACATACAATTCTTTTTTTTTTTCTTCTTTTTCTTCATGAGAATCCTTACTTTCCCCACCATCCTCCTCCCATTCCTATTACTTTCACCATTATCATTACCTTTTCCCTTGCTTATTTAATGTTTTCATATCTAGATCTTTAAACTTACAATTAAATCATATTAATTGTAAAATAGGTCTTAAATCTGTATTAGTTCAGATAAATAAAAAAATAGTCTCTAGATTCCATATCATTTCAGATTTTGACCACGTATTGTGTCTAACTAAAAAAAAAAATAGTTTGTTAAAACGTTTGTTAAAAATTTGTTTAGGCTAGACATTTGGCGGTTTAGGATGAGATAGCGCAAAAAAAGAAAAAAAAAACTCGTGCCTTTTAAAGTAAACTAACGTATAAGGCCACTGTTAGGATAGCTTTTCCTATGTTATATATTGAATAGTGTTTTGTAAATGTCATTGTGCGTGTCTTTGAACCGGTTCTGTGTTTGTTGGGTTTTTGTGTATTCATGATCTGTGTTCATTGTGAACGTTTGTCAGTATTGCGTGTTCTGGAAAGTTCTAATGTAACCTTTAAATAGAAGACATTTGGGATCTCGGCACTTTTGGTCGGGTCCCTGTTCTTGTGCGGTATGTTATGTTAGGTACGTTAACGTTTATGTTGAATTTTTAATCGATGTTATAGAAAAAGTATTTTTCTCATTTAAAATGCACATTTATATTATTCTATTATAGTTAATAAACCTTTTGATGCAGTCAATGTGTTTTGTTTGCTAATTTGTATATTCACCACTGAGTTATGTCCTTTTAGAAATGCCCTTATCATAATGTGAATATGTGGCATATTCACATTATGATAAGGGCATTTCTAAAAATGGTTTTCATACGATACAGAATACACAAATGGTGTATTTTCATCTCAGCATACGAAATGGAAGAACAATATAATCAGTACAATAATGGATATAATTTTTGTAAGGAGCTCCACCAAATTTAAATTATGACGTTGAAAAGGATAAGAATCATTGATTACACAAAAGACTTACTGTTTGTGATATCTTTCCTCTTGCGGAAAAATGCACATTGAAGAAATCAAGAAGAAATTTTTCGCTATTATAATCCACCACTCACCAGGAGATATTATTTTAAAAATCTGACAGGCAGAAAATTATTTCTTAAGATCCATGAAGTGCAAACAGTTTCTAAAATGGAACAATGGAAGACACGATGAACTATAAATGAAAATGGTCGGCCATGTAAGATGACTCTCTACTCGGCATAATTCTCAGCCTGGTTTTCTTTTCCTTTTTCGCACTCCAACAGCAGCAAAGTACGAACAACATACGAAGTAAAAAAAAAAAAGTTTCCTGACCCTGATTTTCTGGTTGTTTATTGCTCGATCATAAACACTGGCGTGTAAGAAAAACAGGTCTATCAATATTCTCTTCCCTCAATCTTTTAATGATACTAAAAAAATATTAGCACTTCATCGCCGATTATGCAGGTAATTTTTTGTTTAAGTTTTTATCTTTTACGATTGGTTAATCCTCGCAATGTTTACAGTGGTATGTAGGAAAACTAATGGCTTCCCTTAAAGGGATAGCATCCTAAGGACGGCAACAAACTTTAGAAAACGGTGCCTGGTGCAAGAGTGCTCTTTTTAACGCTGGTGATATTCCTAACAAGTGAACTATTTCTCTGAACGTTCACATGCACTGATGTATGCAAGTGGTTGCTTATGTCCTAGTTTAATGCTGAGGGTATGCTGACCAGGCTCAGGGTGAGCAGGGATGGAGGTTTGCTGCACAGGAGGTCTAGGGGCTGCAGGCACTGCCGGCTGGCTGATGCTCTCCTCCACCTCGAAGCGCCAGGCACAGCGCGTGTTGTTGCTCCACGCCTCCCTCAGCGATCTCCGGATCCCAGCGCAGCCGCACCAGTTGTATCGCGTGAAGAGGCTGTTGACCTAGTGATCCGGCACGGCTAGGGCCAGAGGGGATATTCGGGATGGCGGCGACCTGAGAGGTCATATGTACGCTTAGGCGGGGACCCATTGAGGAACCGAGACAGCGGGTGTCCAGGGAGTCGGGTTCGAGAGATCGACAATTCAGGTCCAGTGGTTTGCAACCCGTTCCGTAGAAGTCCACGGACCACGGTTTCCTAACCGCCCGCCGAGACCGTGTGGAGGCAGGACTGGTTCCGGCCGGACAGTGTGGGCTCCGTGCCCAGCTTCATCCTCCGCAGGACGATCATGTTGTAGCCGATCTGCACGCACCTGATGCGGTAGTTCCTCATTCTGGACAGATAGCCAAGCTCAACCAATTGCGTGTTTCCTAAGGCAACCTATAGAGGAATCTCCCTTGATTGTGTGACTACATTGTAGTGCGCCCCTCTCTCCAGCAACAAAGTTACTACAGGTTCAGGGGAGTCGTTTCTAATGGCGCATGGAATATCCCTTGATTCTGTGACTACATTGACGTGCGCCCCTCTTTCGAGCAACAAAGTTACCACAGATTCAGGGGAGTCGTTTCTAATGGCGCAGGCTAAGGCTGTGTTTCCAATTCCATCCGTCAGATTTACATCAGCCCCAGCAACCAACAGAGATCGGACACACAGGAAACACTCTTTAGAGGCTGCCAGGATAGGAGCCGTCTGTCCATCATTGTTTCTATGGTTCAGGGTTAAACTTGAAGCAGAGACCTGCCAATTGAGGTATTTAACTGTTTAGCGAACGCGCTGTGCCTTGCAGCCTGAGTGAGGGCAGTGTCTCTATCCTTCGTGAGAGTTGGGTCGGTGTTACTTTAACTGGGCCGGCTAAGACAGGAGTTATAGTAACCCAGCCTCGTGTGTGCTATTACAAAACATTGTTTTTGGCCCGTACACAATATAGCTATGCTGACGTTCGATGTTAAACACATCTGTCTTTGACTCTGACTCTCTCTCTGTCTGTGTCTGTGTGTGTGTGTGTGTGTGTGCGTGTGTGTCGTTCTCCCTCACTCTCTCTCTCTTTCTCTCTCTCTCTCTTTCTCTCTCTCTCTCTCTCTCTCTCTCTCTCTCTCACTCCCTCTCTCTCTCCCTCTCATGGCCGCTTTGTCTCTGTTTATCTGTCTCTGTCTCTTCGCCAAACCTTATCATACGCCTGTTTACATCGAAGGGAAGTGACTTGAGGTTTGTTTAGTCATTTGTAAAATATAAAGTTATCTCCCTTATGTAGAGTTTATGGCATGCAACATCTCTTTTATCATAACCTTTGTTTTTATTTTTAATTTTTTCAGCTAAAAGTAATTCGTGAAATTCCATACTAAATTGTTGTTTTTTTGTGTTTTGTTTATTAATTTTATGCATAATCTTTAAAAAAATGCAAAAAACATGTTGCAAATGAAAACATACGTCTCAGTATAAATCACAGACTGACAAGAGCCTGAGTTTTCACAACTATACTTATTACGATAGACTATTATTATAATAGAGCTTTTAATATGGTAAAGGCTTTTAGCGGCAGGAGAGAAAATTCTAAAAAACTGTGAGATATAAGTGTTATAGACTTACGAGGGCATAATCTTTAGGTTATGCAAACACTCTCACATTTTTCACATTTGAGCATACTGAGCCGAAAGTTGAGAAGAAAGGTCCTAACCATGCGACAGTTAAAAGCAACAACGTATTAGACGTAAGTCTAAAACTGCGGATTTTCTGACCGAAGCAAAATTATTATAATTTATTTACACATTCGGAACTTTCTCCGGTCCAATAATTCGAATTTTTTTAAGCGCACTAATTTTGACGCGCATTATTCTACTTCTCGTTAGAAATTGAATGTTTAGTTTAAAAAAAAAATAAAATCAAGACGACTAACATGAATTGAAATACCTATCAAAACAACAAACAGTATGAGAGTCAATTTATTCATTCAACGATAATGACTTATTAAAAAGATGTCCAAACACATGATTACATGTAGCAAGCTTACGCAAACACAAAAAAACACACGAAACAAACGTTAACAATATTGATTCTATAAACAATCTTTACAGTATCAAATGAGAAAAGATACGAATTAAGGTGAGATAAGATTAAACGTTTTTTCAATCCACAAGGGAGTTTTTAGTTTTGTTATGTAGCGTTAATAAATCACCATGTGATTATTTTATTTAGCATTATAAAATTCTGCCTTATACATAGTTATTCATTATTGCCATTATGTTATGGTTCAATTGAAGCTCAAACAATATACCATGAATCTCCATCTCTGTATTTATTTGATGCACAACAATCATGTTAGTGATGTATATGTCGGAAAGATTGTAGGTATGCGTGTAAATATATTAATTATTTCTTATGCGTATGGTGTAACCATGTGATGTAAACTGATTGTACTAACAGTGTATAGTTCTTTACGAAACAGAACATGCAGATTCGGTCAAACAAACTTAAGCGCAATCTTGATTCTATAAACTCTTCAAGCTGCAACAAATATAAATGTTGGTCGAGAGTCAAATTTAACGCCTCAAACCCAACAAATAAAGTTTTAACAGACTCTGTTATTAAAATCCCTGGCACATAAAGGAGAAAAACAAAACCAATCAATTAAAGCATGGCATGGCTAGTACACGATGAAATACGTAATTTAGATCTAGATCGCGAAGACATTAATACCAGAACGTTAGCATACAGCCATGAACACTCAAAAACATACAAGTAGACACCCAGCTAAGCCGAAAACGTGACTGAGTAAAAAACGTAGGTACTAGTTAAACTCAAAGCACTAACTCTGGAACACCTAAATGAAAACTACAAGAATAGTAAAAAAAAATCCACACAGACGGATCAAAGAGAGGACGCCTTGTTAGCATAGGGGTTTACAGCAAAGACTTGGAATTAAAGATCAACAGCAGAATAACGGACAATAATAGTATTGCCACAGCAGAGTTAGCGGCCATAAAACTCTAAAGACCATTTAGCAAAAGAAGATGGAAAGAGAAAACATAGTTATATTGACGGACTCCTTAGCAGCATCACTTTTTTTTTAGTATAAAAAAATTTAAAAAACGAACGCAAGGAAAGACCTTACAGATTCAATCAACATTCGAGCAAACCACCTCCACGAAAAGAACCAAACCAATGTTCAGATCTGCTGGACACCAGCCCACCGAATCATCGAAAGCTGATCAACAGACCAACATATGTGGACCAACCACTACAAAGGAAAAGTGTTAAACGCTGTCGCCCTACAGGTATGCAAAAATTCACTCAGCTTCAATATCACAAACAGTAACATCAATAGAGCCCAATTTGGAGTCCCAACCCTCGAAATTATCAGAAAATGTGAATAATGTGGCACCACGTCATACACGATACAAGATATAATAGAAACATGTCCAGCCCACCCCGAACAAAAGACACACTAAAAAGCCAAAAGAAAACATCAAATTTACTGAAAAAAAGTATTTAACCCAAGAAGCTTATCCACAATAACCAACATAGTAAAAACTACTAACGGGCATCAAATGCCCATTTAAACACCAACCCACATGATCCCAAGATCTTCTAACGGCATGATGGAATAACAAATCTCCCTACCACCGGACACCCTTCCTTTCCCCAACTCGCAATAGGAAAAAACAAAAGATGACTGGACAGTCAGTGGAAAAACATTGTCCAAGGCAAAGTAAGATACCCCCCGACGGCAGAAGCGCCCCAGCTAGAGGCCATACATCCTGACCACTCCCATATCCACCCTCTCACGGGTCAGTATGCCCAGAAGAGGTATGTCAACATAAACCATATCCCCAGGACCAAAATACTGAAAACTACAACAATGAGTACACCCCTCTCCCTCCCTTTTATTTCCTCCCTTGTTGACGACAGGAACTATGAAGACAGCAGAAATGTTGAGAATGAAGATAGATCTGCTTCTCTCCGCTCTCTCTCTCTCTCTCTCTCTCTCTCTCTCTCTCTCTCTCTCTCTCTCTCTCTCTCTCTCTCTCTCTCTCTGTCTCTCTGTCTCTCTCTCTACCTTTATCTACAGATCACATCACCAAATCAAGATGTTCTATGCTCTTGTTTTAAGTTGTTCCTGTTGAATACAGAGATGGGGATGGAAACATGAACCGGTGAACATCAATTCCAGCACATAGGTTCAGTTTGGTGAGAAAACAAATGTTTGTTTTGTAAGCGGCCCACCCTAAGTGTTCATAAGTCTTTGGCAAGATTCATCTGTCGGCTCCGTTGTCACGTCGGCACGCACGCACGCTTCGTTTCACGACAATTCTCCGCCGGAATTTTGTAAGAAAATTTGCTCGTTTTCTCCCGAGATCAGTCTCTTGTCTTGTCTAATCTGTCCACACTATCCTTTTGTTTTGCTTGGGGAACGGTGCGTCTTCCGTTCAACACTGTTCACTTCACACGGGTAGTAGAAATTTATATCAACCAACTGGTGTTTCACAGTTACCGTTCAAGATGCTTCACAACCTTTTTGTTGAAGTTCAATGGTCATGACCAGTACCGATAGCCGTGCAGGAGGATCTGGATGCCCTACGAGCCGAAATCATCAGAGAATTTTGGGAGCGGCACAGTTTAATTCTTATGGCATCCCTGTTGTTTCTATACAAAAGATCACAGCAACAGCAAGCAGGAGAAGTTGAGCGAATAAGGTGAAAATAGGTTAGAAGGGACAGCCACAAACCTAGGTCTAGCCATTTTGATTGAACAATAATGCTTTTTGTGGAATTATAACCACCACATTGACGCGTCGATTTTGAATCACTCTTTCTATAAACGTCAACACACTTTATATCAATTGTGATTTCACCACACTCTCAAGTGCTTTAGCAATAAATACTATTCTCTTTTTGTTGTTATTTCTAACTGCTGCAGATGGAATACCAACTTTTATAGAAATGTTTAACATTGTTACATTTTTTCTGTGAGGTGCATTACACAGTTATAGTTTTATAACAAAATAATCGTCCAACAAAATAGTGTATCACGATACAGATAATGATACGGAACTAGTTATCCTAGCGTGTGTGCTTTACATAACCTTTGATTTATCTGACTGAAACTGCTAATGGCAAAAATGATAGCTGCCGTGGTAGTTATGTTAACACAATTACATTAACTGTACCATCTTTTAGGGAACTTGATACCATTTTTTTTGTCTTTTTCTATGCGTTGAAATCATCGACGTCTATCAAGGAGACGTAAAACAATAAAAAAAAAACACGCCAGTAACAACAATAAGGCTATCAACACAAAGAGCAACAACAACAACTACAAAAACAAAAACACCAACAATGGTGACGATAATGAAAGCAGAATTAGCAGAAAAATACAAAAATTAAAGCACAACAGGAAGAAATAAAAACGTTTAAATATCTAAATAAGAAAGAGAAAAGAAACACCACCAGCACTATCAGATCCACTAGTACCAACTACAAAACAACAGCAACAATCGCAACAATAAACAGCAATAAATAAAACAAACATGACAAAAAACTGCGGCAACAACAACGATAATACTCAAACCAAGAACAACATTGGCAGCCTGTGAATGAAGAATTACAAGATAAACAGTGTAAATTTCAAAGAAACAACAACAGCAAAAAAACAAAAACAAAAAACAAGCTAATAGCAATTTCTAATTGCATTTATGCAAAACTTTTTTTTTGTGGGCTCAGGGAAGTGTAGAAACTCGCATTTAAGTCTGGACTATGGCATTCTTGCCTCAATAGTTATCTCCATTTTCTCTGGAAAGGGTGAAAGTTTTGTTTGTGACAATGTGAAGATCCGTTTGCATCAGTGAGGTTCAATTTAAATAGCAAGTATTTTTACCACACAAGACGCACGTTGCGTCATGCCTAGAAATGCTAGCCAACTTCCGGGTTTTATATATATTATAAAGAAAAAAAAACTGTATGAATAATAAGAATCTTTAAAAAGCCAAAATAAACTCCATAAATAGAAGGGAAACTAGAAAATTACTCCCTTCCACCTTTTTTCGTCTGTATATCTGCTGCCTGTATATCTGTCTACCTATTTCCCTCCTCTCTCTCTCTCTCTCTCTCTCTCTCTCTCTCTCTCTCTCTCTCTCTCTCTCTCTCTCTCTCTCTCTTTTCTATTTCTCTGTTTTCTCATTTTTTATTCTATCTATGCCCCTTTTTTCATTCACTTTTGTTTTTGTATCCATCGCAGCAATTTCTCAGTGTACTTAATGTACTTACATGATCACTTAGTTTATTTCACATTATACTGTTGGTTCCTTATGGTTTGATGCTTTTTACCAACCCGCCTTCTCAACAGACTCTAAAACAAAATCTATCATATTGAAATCGACTTCGCCTTTCTCTCGATATGTTTCATCAATCTTTGCCATTACTTTCTGAACATGTTTGGGATTAAAAGGAACACCATTCAACTTTTACACTCTCCAACAAGTTACATCGCTTTTTGCTTTCATTTTCCTGCAACATTTACAAGAAACAAAACAAAATAAAGTCTGTCTAGGAAAGAAGAACAATTCAGGATTTTCAGTTTTCACCCTTCACAACATGAGAATTATTTTCTCTCAATCACTCTTAAGCATCATTCCCTTGATGGTGTGATATTTTGATGATTTTTTTAAATTCGTTTTTTTTTTTGTCAACATTACCAGAAAGGTATGGCAAAGAATGAAAGAATACGTTGCCTTACAACGGAAGTTAAATACCATTTCTTATAACCGAAAAGTTCACATGAAACAAAGTTGGAATCGTGGTAACACCAATTTTTCTAGCCTTTAAGAGAAAGCAGCTTACCTGGAGTACACTGAGTAGTGATGATTGTCCCAATATAAAAGAGCGTAGGGGAGAGGGATGCCAGTTTCAGAAACTTCAGCATTCTAATTTGATATGACAGGAATAGTGTAGGTATTTTTCTGATGCGTTTCGAACTTTTCAGTATGAAATAGGAAAAATATCAATCGTCAACGCGTTTAAAGTTTGTTGAAATGGAAAGAGAGCAATTGTTTTGTCTTGAATTTTACATTTTGGGAATACTTTTATATTGTGTTTATTATCGCCCCAACTTTTTTTTAAATCTGTGGATGAAACAGCCAAGAAAAGTTATTCCACTTTGTAGAAATATATGGTGAATGTTACAGAAGCAGAAACGCCATAGAATCTCTTTAGTAGACTTGTTTTTTTCTCGTGTGCGCGTTTTATATTCTATTCTAAAGACTAAGCTCATCTACTTCAAAAAGCATGCCCCACTCATCTTGTTCGATGAGCCACCTTGAACCTACAGCAGAGTTCACGCCTTTTCACCACGCTCTGTAACTGCTGTTCAATTCACGCTTCTAACAGCTCAACTCATAGAGCCTTAAGTACAAAGCCAGCCGCAGCTTACGACTCGAAATATGTATGTATGGGATACAGAGGTTAACGAGGAGTCGTAAGAAACCGTGAGGTTGTACTTACGGCTCTAAGAGTATACACATTATTATTGTAATCCGGTTTGGACAAAGACTATAGACACCTTAATTATTTGTACACGCAAATTCCATGGGCAGTTCATGTGTTAAAATATCATTTGTCTTAAAACAGATACGTGAGTGTTTCAATACCAAGAAGTGATTGGAAGAACGTTCTGTCATGAAAGTAATAACAACTTTTGCCTCACGAGAGCCGACACATAGATTAGTAGTCTAAAATGCTTTATATTGATCAGTGAGATATCCGACGTTCAAATTCTAGAAATTCCCAGCATCTCCGTATTGCGAATGCGGTTTGATGGATGGTTTTATCTCATTGAAGTTCTAATCAACAATGAGATACAATTTATATATGTCAGTTTTATTTTGTTTATACATAACATGAAGCTTTACTTCAGCTATCATCCTTTCACCTTTATACTAATTTAACTTTTTACATGTGAATTAATCTAACGAGACTGAATATGTTGCAAATAATGCCAAAAAATAGTGCTGCTAGAATGTTAACAGGAAAAAGAACCATATTTATTATTATTATTATTATTATTATTATTATTATTATTATTATTAGTATTATTATTATTATTATTATTATTATT
>RQTK01000006.1:796777-809766 GCA_003991915.1 Elysia chlorotica | reverse complement strand
TAATAATAATAATAATAATAATAATAATAATAATAATAATAATAATACTATTATTTTTATTATTATTTTGCTTGATCAGCTAAAAAGAGCCTATCGCAAGGCTCATAAAATCCAACCAGAAAAATACAACTCTTTTGCAAATCACATTCTCTATCGAATACTTCGTGAAACCCAATGACCGCAATGCTTAAAACAGATGTTTTACGTGGGAGTTTTCTTCACGATTCTAAACCCAGATAATTATTCTAGAGACTAGATATCAAAAATGGCAACAGGATGATAGCTATTAGACTGATGCCCTCATCTGGCTCCTATATCTCTACTAAATTTCAGCCATGATGAGTGCTTGCTGTCCTCGATGTAACCGTATTACTAGGCACGCGATAGATCTCTAGGAATTTGTGTGGCGGCCTGTGATAAATGAAGATAAACAGAGAACACTCTTCTGTACTAAAATAGTTGTCCTTGTTCAACGACAACGTTTCCAATCATGACATGGCTACCAGCCGCATCTTTCTCCACCTGCTCCCCACCAGCTTTTTTCACCTCTGCTTTTCCCTCTTTTCATTTTCTCCTTTCAACACCCCATCTTTTTTGCCCCTCTCACTCTTTCCTTCTCTCTCTACCTCTCTCTCTTTCTCTGTCTCTCTCTCATAACCTCTCGCAACCTGCTCATCTTCTCCTTCTCTTCCTCCGCCTCTGTCTCCTCCTCCCTCAAAGTCCCCCGTGCCTCCTTCTCTATTTCTCCCCATCCTCCTTCTGCCCTTCCTCCTCTAACTCTGGCTTCTCTTTTTCTGCTTCTTCCATTTGCGAACGCCTTGTTGTTTTTTTACAAAGAGTTAGACTGTGTTCTAATTGACTAGAGTTCAGGTTGAGGCGGGACTAGTAAGGTGATTTTAGAGGAATAGGAGAATCTTATTAATCTGAAATGGTTCGGTTAGGAGGCCCAGCCTCATGTGACAAATTCCTTGCCCACAGTCCGTTTTGGGTGTGATCATTTTTAAACCGCTGGCCTTGGCATCAGGACGCCAACACTCGACAGAGAGGGGGCAGAAAGATTGACAAAGAGAGAGAAAGAAAAAGAGAGAGAGAGAGAGACAGAGAGAGAGAGGGAGGTAGAGAGAGAGAGACCACGGGAAGGAGATAGAGAAACCGAGGGAGGAAGGGAGAAAGATAAATAAAGAGAGTGGAATTTGATAACCAACATTTTGCGGCTTACGATGCCATCCTCTGATCTGGTAATAACTAATATTAATGGATGTTGTTTTGCAATGGTTGTCACGTTTGGAGTCAATGTTTTGGTACCTCCAGGATCCACCAATCCAGTCGAATATTCCTATCTCTATGATAAACACGTCCTGTTCTATTGGATATGGATATATGATCATATCCTCACAATCCAAGGCCTTAGCTCTGGACTTGAACGGATCCGCTCATAAGAGACTTAAACAACAATGGTATAATATTTAATGAAGTATGTTTAGGTTTTCCAAGCCATATAAAAGCACAAGTAGTGATGCAACAACCAACAACTCAAGACAGCCTTACCCTGGCGTGCACCGTTTATGATTGGAACTTTGGACTTTCTGCCTAGCCAGGCAAGCTAAATAGCGTTTCGCATTTTGATACTAGCGATGACATATCCATCTAACTGCAGACGATTTTTTTTAAAACTCGATCAGTTCATCTTTGGTAAAACTAATGATTTTATGTCCATCCTACCATATACTGTAGCTTGAAAATGTGGAGTTTTTGCGTAGTAAAGCTTCTGTTGGGGAGAAGAAATAAAATGGATAGATGTAAGCAAAGATGAACGTTCACAACGACAGGTACGAATAGCGAAGAAAAAGACAAGCGGAATAATTAACAAAGGAAAAATGAAACAGAGGAACACACGACAAAGCTGCTCATATAATATTATTGTATTGTCCTCCTTTGAGACTATATATATATATATATATACAGAGAAAGAGAAAGAGAGAGAGAGAGAGAGGGGAGACAGATACAGAGTCAGAGAGACATACAGACAGGCATATAGACAGATGCACACAGAGAATAAAGAGACATAGGCAGAGAGGAAAGTAAAAAAAAAAAAACAAAAAAAAACAACAACAAAAAACAAGAAGCTTTATAAACCCTTATTCGGCGCTGCACTTTCTTAATGAAGTGAATGCTGGGGAAATAATTAAGTCAAAAGATTAAGAAAAAAGCAATAAAAACCCGAAGCTCTCTGCAAAGGAAAACATTGTCATTGATCCAACGAACGCCGTTCTTATCCATCCTTAATTTTGGACCCTTTTAAAACTTGTCTGTGGTATATTTTGACTCTGTTTGCATCCCCTACCATTACTGATTCTTTTCATCAACCTTTCTGAGTGATTTAAGTTGCAAGTCCAGACCCTTCTCTTGATCCTTTTGATATAGGAGCGTGTGTACTTCTTTCCGTCTCTTTCATTATCTTATTCTCAATACTCTATAACTAGCCATCCGTCTCTCTGTCTACCCCTCTCCCCTTTATGTCTGCCTTCTTTTTATGTACCTGTCTCTGTTGTCTGCCTTTCTGGTTCTCTCACCCTATCTTGCTATCTTTCTCTCTGTCTGTCTCTGTCTGTCTCTCTCTCTCTCTCTCTCTCTCTCTCTCTCTCTCTCTCTCTCTCTCTCTCTCTCTCTTTATTTTGTATCTCTATCCCTGTTTCTCGGTAGTTGTACTTGCCAATATCTCTATCTCTATGTAGCTATGTCTCTGTTGCTGTTTGTCTGCCAATCTGCCTGCCTGCCTGCCTGCCCGTCTCTCTGTCTGACTCTATGTTTCTCCCTTTCTCTCTGTCTGTCTATCTCACACATGCATACACGTACACACACCATCACCACCACAAAGGTCAAGACACAACTATAAAAAATAATGCATTATGAGATTAGGCTTTGCTCACAAACAACGGCTCCTGCCATAGAGTGAAATCTCCTAGTTATAAAACATCCCGTGATGTTCAGACAACTTGGAGACAAATGGGCTGCATCCCCGTCAGCAAAGCTAGGGAGAAAAAAAAAAGAGAATTTAAATTTAAACAAATAGAGGGATAGGGGAAAATTACCCTTAACATTGACATCAAGAAATAGAGAGAGAAAGAGAGAGAGATGAGTGAGTTGGAGATAATGATAGTTAGTCATCTACAGAGAAAAATAGATAGGTTAATGGACATGTAGGCAGATAGATAGATAGATTGATAGACTGATAGATTGATAAATAGAAGGATATATTAATATATTGGCAAATGGATAAATAGATAAACAGAAAGTTATACTGGTGAACTGACAGGAGGATAGATACATTTATGTAAAAAGGTTAATAGATAACTAGTTAGGTTGATAGAGTGACAGGTAGGTAGTAAAATAAATAGATAAAAAAATAAATTATATATTTTCTAGATATATGATAAGTAGGTTAGTATGTAGATGGACTGGCAGAAACGCAATTATACAGGCAGAAAACGAACATAAACGAGACAGGTCGAGACAAAAATAGTGAAAACTAAAGAACTTAATGGAGGATTATTCCTTTGTGGTGGGGGTTTCTTGTCCAATATTTTACAAGAGCCTCTCCTCACTCCAAGTCGCCAGCTAATATCACCAAGGAAGATAGATGGCCCAGACAGGGCCCATCGAAATAAAACATTTGCATTTTGCTCTAACAACAGACAAATGCAAGACAGGGATTTGGTTATACTAAACAAAGTGCGTTGGTGAAACGGAAAAATCGCGTTGAAACCAGAAGGCACTAAAGTACACCGAAAATTAAGGATATTGTGTCGCTACCTTAAATGGCAAAGTAAACCGGCGTCTAGATTGGAAGGAACTGTGATAAAAGGTGACACAAAGAAAGTGTCAGGGTAATGCTTATCTGGGACCTTGATGAAAGAAAAGGGAACGAGAGAACTAGAAAGAGAGAGAGCGAGAGAGAAAGAGAGAGAAAGGGAGAGAGGGAGTGGGGAGTGACGGAGAGACGGGGTGAAAGAAAGAGACACACGAGAGAGCAAAAGCGAAAGAAAATTCGTGCGACAGAGAGAGAAAGAGAGAGAGAGAGAGAGAGAGAGAGAGAGAGAGAGAGAGAGAGAGAGAGAGAGAAAAAAGAGAGAGAGAGAGAGAGAGAGAGAGAGAGAGAGAGAGAGAGAGAGAGAGAGAGAGAGAGATGATGGGTTGATAGAGAAATAGACAGCGAGGGATAGGGAGAGAGATACAAAAAGAGAGCGGGGCAGAGAGAGGTAGAGAGATAAAGAGTTAGTAGAAAATGGAATGATAAATGGCACCTAAGTTGGACGAAACCTATTGACTCAATCTTCCAGACGAACGGACTTAACACCAGTGTCATGGGTGTCCCTGGCTAGACACGTGCCCATGTGATGCACTGAAAAGGAAGGGATAAAGGGGTGATTGCAAAACTTACTATTTCTGTCGTGTCTTTGTAAAAGGCACCAATTTTCAGTCCAATCTGGGATATAATTTGTATCTTTAGTTTGTAGCAAAAAAAGCTAAAATTGATGAAAATAATACCCCTTTTTTCACTCTTCCTTATATGTATTTTTATTTCACCATTCGACAAAATTAATTAAGATTCATTGAGCGATTAATGGAATTCAAGACGGCATAATACTTTTTAAACCATTCATCTTAGTAAAAGACCGTACAAATCGTCTAAAGCAGTGAATAGAAATAGTTGTTGTAGTTCTAAGTTGCTGCAATTTTGATGTCGTTGATGAATATCCTTCACGTACAAATAAGATAATAAGTTGGTTCATGATATCAAGTTTTCAAAACAAATATAAAAAAAAGTTACAACTGCAACGGATTTTTTCTTCTTTCATACAAAGAGCATAAAACAATGCAATTATAAGAGTGATCTATACGTCTTAACTTCTAGTGAGACGTTTTAAATTTTTCTGTTATGCTTGTACGTAATTAAACCACCGTAAACGATTTGTACCATATAATCAATTTAGATATTTCTTTAAAACGAAATGAATTTAATCTATTTCATTGATGTTATTAAGAATCGCATGACACTGTGAATAATTATATTTAAAATAACATTATTGCAATCATCCAGTTCCTTATTGTCTTAATACAAACTTAAATTTTCTTACAGGCCCAGGGCAATTTTTTTGAAAACTCACTGATAAAGCTGAGTATCATCCTCACACTTATGATTCTCTAAACCATTCTAATAATTAAACTGAGGGGTTTTGTATATAAAGTGAAAAGTATAGGACCCAGCAAAGAGTCCTGAGGAACATCAAATTTCAAGTCAATATAAGCAGATATTTTCCGATTAACAAAAACAGCCTGCGCGCGATCACGAAGGTACTAGCCGATCACTAGGCAGATATTTAGAATGGAAATGTTGGTAAAAGTAAAAAGAAAATATAAGGATTAAAAAGAGAATAAAAGGGACACAGAAAGCGAGCTGAATATTAAAATGAAAGATATAATGCAGTTAAAAAATTTCAAACTTCAGACATAAGTATTAGGGAGCAAAAAAACAAAACAAAAAAAACAACAACAAAACAAACAAAAAACAAAAAAAAAGAAATAAAACAAGAGTTAAAATTCTTAAATCTTGGAAATAGATAATATTATTTCAGTTGTGCATTCAATAAAAAGGTGAGGATTCGCTTCCTATGTATTTTTGCGGAGTATTTCAATAATATGTATTGTAGTTTATTTGTATTACACTTCTTAAAGATTCGTAGCATGTCACTGGGTAATATAACACGGAACCTCGTAATAGGAACTTTTTATTTATTGTCTCTTTCATTAGATATGTAAAGCATTTAGCTCTTGAAATGGTCTTAAAAGATTTTCAAAGCATGTAATCGCAGTTCTCTATAGTTAAGACGAAGATCTTAATGGAAAGCTATTGGCTTAGTGGATTTCTTTTTGTTTGGGTACAGATATCCGCTAGGTCTCGGCGCTTTTTACATGTCAACGTAGCACACGTTGATCACGAAATTCAATACACAGAGGAATTGAGAAAGAGCGGCGTCAACTCAGTGCTGATGTTCAAACATCAACCAAAGCAAAGACCAACAAACATAGCTATAAATAAGAAAATTAAAGGGAGAATAAAAACACACGCTATACCCGTGAAAATCGAAATTTTGTTGCGGTAAAAAACCTTTGGGGGCGAACTGAGAAAATAATAAACTAACAAGTAAACCAATTGAAAGTAAGTTTTAGCACTTTAGTGGACATAATTTAGCTCTGCTAATGGACGAGGAGTCTGGCACATTTCATAAGCTTTAATGTACCTACTCACCCTTATAATATATACCATGAACTGGTATTTTTCCAGCTCCAGAGATTCTTTTTATTTTTGCCTTTTAAGAGATGCCTCTGCATTATAACTCTCTTTATCTATGTATCTATCTAACTCTCACTCTATCTCTCCTTTATAATATATAAATGTACCACCAGAGACTTTTCTTTCTATCCTCTGTCTCTTTATATATATATATATATGTATACCTTTCTCTCTCTCTCTCTCTCTCTCTCTCTCTCTCTCACACACACACACAGACACTTTTTCTTTCTATTTCAAATATGCATGCTTCATTGTAACACGAGCAAAGCTTAAACCGGATACCCAGCTAGTTCATTATATTTGAGTACACATTTTATCGACATAATTATGTGTACTAGTTTCACGCCTTTGGTTGATGTTTCTCTTGTTGCAAAGTTATTTGCTATATTAATACTGCGATCCATATGTTAGGATTGTGTTTTGTAAAGTATCCACATCACATAATTTCAACAAGCTTTTAATCTAAATTTAGTTTCACAAATGGCTTTTTTGCCTTTTAAAATTAGACAGTTGATATCAATAACAACAATAAAATATCAGCAGGGACTAAGTGGAAACTGAATACCATTATTCTACTCGGTGGTCCATGTCACGTGACGTTGGATATCCTTGCTCGCCATCCATAAATGCTGATAGCCCTCTTTCTGTGGACATTTTGGTGGAATTTTCCAATGCAATCATCGAAGTTATTACCAAACAGACCGAATGGTTTTTCAATCTACTAAAACACATCTATTTCATATAGAAACACAGTATACAGAGGTGTCAATCTGTTATACAAAATATATTCACTCATAAAGATTAACAATCTACTTTATAAAAATAGATAATAACTAATAACACGGCATCTATCAGTCATGACATTGGTATACAAAATAGTATGTTTCATTTCATGGGGCTCATGTAAAAAAAGCATTTTTGTAGACATCTAGAAATGATTAAAATAAACCTGTGGTACAAATAACATAAACTACATTTTGTATGTACACTGGAGTGTAACATGATCTGATTTTATTACATGTACTCGTGTACATTGATGATTTCACGCATATTGCTTTCATTGCACTAATGAACGAAAAGCATATTCTCTGCAATTTCATGAACCCTATCGACAAAATACATACACCAATTTAAGAACATAAAACTATCAGTCTAAAATATGATCCTAAAGTATTGTTTTATCGTGTTAATTTTCACGATTATATGAAAGAAGCAGTCGCTTTTTTTTTTTTGGAACAATTTTTATGTATCTTTTTGTTTATTATTTTCCTAAGCGAATCTTATAACAACCAAATTCATATTTGGTATTTTGTGTATGTACTTGTATGTTGTCATACTTAATAAAACTGCTGACTAAAAACTAGTAAGCGTTTTTTTTTTCTTATGTAAAATCACCCATCTGCTTGTTAAAATAAACTCGAACCGATGCGCTTCGATCAAGTGAGGCGGGTCGGGATTACTACACAATTCCAGTAGAATTAGCTGGTTCAAGTCGGTTCTAGCGTCCCTGTCCTGGCCTAATGGAGCCCTTTCCTAACGGTCGGAGACTAAAATGAGTTATAGGCTGAGATATCGCCCACAGCTCCCACCGAGAACTTCCGATAAATATTAAAAGAGAAAAGAATCAACCGGAAAAACTAGAAAATAACAAGTAGTAGCAAGCAATGACAAAGACACTCGGTCCGACTTTTTTGGCTTTCGAGCGAAGACCTTAGACTTATAGCTTCTAAGTGAAGCATAAAAAAGCATACTATCGATGGTGAAAGTTGCAAACCGTGTAACTCCAAAACACCCATGCTCAGAGTTACACGGTTTGCAACTTTCACCATTACAAAAGAAAGGAAATCTGGGCATTGTTCTGGTGTTGAAAACAGCCGGTTATCATTGCTAAAATATTTTTTTTTCCACGGAGGCGAGCGAATGTTGTTACAAGAAGATTAGTCCAGCTCTTTGATCCCATTTCGTCATTAAAAATCTCGTCTCCTCTTACTTGCCCTCACACGAATTTCATGTAAACTCGACTCGTGCTCACAAATGTATTTGAACTATTTCAGTACTTTTTGTAGTATTGTTACATCGTCTTCTGCCTTTTGAAATTTCTCCATGTTTACGTCTTTTAGCAAATTATTTTACCCAATTTTTACAATTTTAAATGCGGAAAAAGGAGCTGAAAAAAGTGAAAAGAAGAAGACAAATCATTCAAACCCAAAAATTTCATTGGTTGTCAGCCTTAACCTAACCCACTTAATATGCATTGTTTATATTTCGGTCTATTCAAAGCATTTTGTAGGCAAAGCCTAATATCGTGACCTGCCATAGCTCTATTTGATTATCTATTGTTCGCTTTAACGTGGTTCCTAGCCTTGGCAACCTTCGCTCGTTGAAATAGCAAGTTTCGGTAGGCGTTTTATTTCGTAATAACGTTTTGAAAGACTCGTAAATTGTGGTTTTAACGTCTGGTGCTTTTTTGCTGTGTTTTTTGTTTGTTGTTGTTGTAATAAAAATACAAGAGAATGGATGTTTGTGTATTCAAAGATTTAAACACGTAGGTTTGTTTTGAATAACTAAAGCAAAGAAGATGGCGAATGAATAGGCGTTATGAATGCCTAATCATCTTCCAATTAGCAACGATTCTTAATATATCTTAAGTCTAAAAACGCCACTATCAGCTCTCCTCAGGCACCTTATTAAGTAACGCCGAGAAGATATTCTAGAAAACACAAAAACACCCCTCTTTCTGATTTAGAACAACTAGTTCTTTTCCAAATTAGCCCCCAGCCTTATCTATTTTTCAACAATATACAAACTCTTCTCTTCTCTATATAAAATAAAACCACTTTTCCCTCTTCCAAAAACTACAATAATCCTACAATAACAATGCAACCCCCTTGTTTTCTTTTTCAATAACAGCACAATAAGCTCTTCCAAAACCACCACTACAACTTTTTTTCATAGATTCTCAGCATAGTGCGATTTTCTTCAATATAGACTCTACAGTTGTTAAGCATTTCTTGTCCATACATTCTGTTTTTATTTCCTTTCTTATGTCTTACGTCTAAGACTATTCGGGACAAAAACTATTTACCCATACCTGCCTGCTTAAAGTATGAGATTTCTCGGTATATCTCAGCTCAAACCTTTCTTGTAAATGCGATATCACATTTCTTTAATCAACTACAGATTACCTATATTGACAATTAGCCTTGATTTTTTATGTCTGTTGGTGTCCAAACATTATGCTATAACCGACATGACATGAAACTGTTGTGCTGTGTGCGTTTGCTCTGAGAGGTGTTGTACAGGTGTGAATTTCCACCAAAATATGCACGCAAATTACTGTCTCAACTTCCCCCAATAGCGAAGTAAAAATAATTTACGGCCGCAATTTTTCATTTAAAAAAAAACCGCTAGTCTTTGTGAACTGACATTCGTTTTCTACGCAATGAAAGTGAGAAAATATTTATACTTTATTTTTTTTAATCGCACAAATTTTGACGTGTACGTTGCTTTAAATGGCGTTATAATGCTTTGCTAAGTTCAATTTAAAGGTATGTATTTAAAACTAAGCTTCGTTAAAAATCCTCAATTTTCTGGTCAATACAAGTAACAGTTTAGGGGTCAATGACCTTTAAAAGTATGGAAATAAAAGATGCAAAATAAGAAAACACAATCTTATTTACTCTTAAAATGTGTTTAATTTAGGTACTCTACGAAGTTATTTTTTCAGCTTTGTCCTTTGCGTTCGTATCTATTATATATAATAACCAAAGATCTATTAACTATATTTATTTATTCCGACACTAGTGTTTCGTGGCATGAGACGCTTGCTCCGTCGTCCTTCTCTACGGGCGATTGATTTTCGATTCCGTTTATTCCACTATTGTTTTTTATGTTTTTGGTAAATGTTACTTAAAGCGCTTACATTTTAATATATCTTTTGTTTTAATCAGGTTGATTGAGTTTTTTTTCATAATCGAACATTTCACTCAACGCGTCCTAATTGTTGGTGGTTTTTTTTATTTTAAGCATTTTGTCAAGTAATGCTAAGATCATGATGTAATCTCTTTTTTGTCCCAGAGTTTTAGACCATCTATAAGGCTTGTGATAACTCTTCTTTCTTGTGATAACTATTCATTCTTGTGATAACTATTCTTTTTTTTTTATTTGTTTTATCGACATTAATTGTGATTACTGTGTACACTTTATTCATTTTTGTAAAACATACAGTTTTTAGTCAATAACAAATCTTTGGAGGGTCCTATCCAGTAAGTTTATCGTCTTTTATCGGTGTTCTTTCGAACCTGGTGTGAAAATCGCGCTGGTAAAAAAAATATCACACGTGTTTATAGAAACATGTTCCTTAGAAACTATTTTAATAACACTCATGAGAGACTCCCTTAGAACTCCTTCTATATAGTTTTGTCATGACATAATTATGTTTTTTGTTTTTTGTTTTTTGGGCGAATGAGACGAAATAAACTCTCACACCATTTTATATTGTTTTATTCAGTAAACATTTCATAGAAAGCATTGATTTTCTAAAAAAATATAAGTATCCTTTTTATTTTCTACGTAATGACATTGTTTTCGGAGCTCCAAGTCTATTTGCTTTAAAACATAATAAGATTATTGTTACCTAGTTATGTGCTGAAAGGCTTGCCTCAGATCCCTTTTTATCTCTCGGTGCAGATTATTTTTGTAACCGCGAGCATAAAAAACTACATCTTTTGTTTTTCTCTTTATATTACTTTTTTGTTTAACAATGAACCTTTTTCCACAATGGCATTTCCCTTTTACTTTACATTGAGGAAAAAAAACTTTGACGGAAGAACCCGAAAATAGCGCAGACAAGGTAGGATTTCAGACTCGCTAAGATTGAAGTTAATGGGTTTTGCCTAACGTGAGATGTTCACCTGTCTTTCCACCAGTCGAGATCTATCCATCTGGCGTGTGGTCTACGCAATGGCTAGACCAAACACATTGCGCTAATTTTATCAAGATCTCTTAACGATATCCTTATTACACACAAAAAGCCCAGCAACAAGCCAGTAGTGTCTCTATTAAAAATCCCTATCACAAAACTCACACCCCATTGCGTTTATCGGCTGATTTACTTCGTTAATATTATGTGTTTATGATTTATAGATTAATATCATTTCTCTGTCCAGTTTTGGGATATTTTTCCCCGTACCGTTTTTTTTTTTTTTTTGCTTTTTTTCCGATTCACACACGCCCCATTGCTTATATCAGGCAAGTAGCCTTCGTCTCGCTTTTAAAATCAACACAAAAAATGTGTATTGATTCTTGATGAAACTGAAAATGCGTAATGAGTGGGAGAGCTATGCTCATTAAGGTCATAACATGGTTGTAATGTCCTATTAATAGCTCAATGTACGGTTATTCCAGGACACATGTCCCTTGTGGATCAATAAAGTATCGTATATTACCTCATTCTTTTTTTATTTCTTTTATGGGTATGTTTTTTTTTATTATTATTAACTTTTGTAGTTGTTTTTGTGGTTGTTTTTAGTGCATTTTAATTACAAAAATTGAAAGCAATAAGAAATTAAAATAAAGCTAGAAAACAGGCGCATAATGAAATGATTTCTATATAACAATAGAACTCAAAGCTGACTCTTTTTTACTTAAAACATTTTCCGCGCTTAGGTAATTTTCGTGTTTTTGTCATGTTTCACTGAACATTCGTTGTCGTGGTGTTGGCCAAAAAACGCTGATGGAATAAAAGTTCTTTTTTAAGAGGAAACAATTTTCTTAATCGGCGTTGAAACTCATTAATTGCCTACAGAAAACCAATTAAAGTAACTCGTGAGTTGTGAATGAAGAAAAAATGATAAGCAATTTAACCCTTGTACACTTAGAACACTTTGTTTCTGAAAGAAGATTTTGATGCATTTTGAAAGCTTTATAAATGTGAAAAGATTTTCAGGACTGCCAAGTTCATCCAAATATTACTAATATCCCTTTTTTTATGAAGACATACATGTATTTACCGCCAAGGCCCTATCACCTTATTATGATTTTTTCTATGTGGAAATTTTTAAAAATATATTTTTATACTTAAAAAAATACAAACAAAAGATGCATGCTTGCCTTAATATAAAATTTCTTTTCAACAATAGTCATAGTTACATATTCTCTAGATTGAAGACGATAATCTTTTCTTATGCATATCACATGAAGAGCGATATTTTAACCCTCTGTTTCTATTTAAATGTTTTGTATTTTTGTTTTAATTAAACTCATTTGGCATTTTTAAGTGTACACATCTACTGATAATTGAAGTATAGTTTGTTTTAGATCTATTTAGCATTAATATTGCAACCATGTATATTTTTGTAGGATTGAACTACACAGCATATTTCAAGTTTAGTCTTTTTGGTGCTAGCAATAAGCTATGTGTTCTTTAGATTTACCTTGGTTCAAAACTTCCAAAAATGACGACAGTATAGAAGTTTATTATAATGTTTTGAATGCTATTTTTTATAAAGGAGAGGCGCTGTAAGAAAAACGTATCATCATCATTTTTATTATTATTATTGTCATTATTATTTTTATTAATATTATTATTATTATTATTATTATTATTATTATTATTATTATTATTATTATTATT
>RQTK01000006.1:775843-792514 GCA_003991915.1 Elysia chlorotica | reverse complement strand
ATGCATAACAAAGAAGCAAACATGCAACACATAAGAAAACATACAACCATTCTCAACTCGCTTGCACACTTGCTTCATATTCTACGTTTGGCAGATAAACAATAATGAATAATCACATTAAGAAAGAAGGGCTCTCATTAAGGTAAAAATCAAAAAGATAGGTCTTGAGCCCTGCCTTAAATTAGTAGTATTAATAGTAGTTTGAGTTTGAGTTTGAGTTAATTTAACTCAGCACGATGTCTGGGCGTTCGACAGTCAAAGAGTCCCGGGTGTTCATACCAAAGCTACAAATACACTAATTGTAGCATTCACAAGCTGGGGTCCGTCTCATTTATTAATAAAAGGTTTGCGTTAAGCATTGCAAGCCAGTTGTTTACATTAATTTCACGAACAGGGATAAGAACTTCACATAGGCGCGCTAGAGTTTTTTTCCCACAGATATCCATTAGATGTTTATAAGTTATGCTACTTTAGACACCAATTTAAAAATACTGGTAAATGTAAATCTTGGCACAAACTAATCACAAGTAATCCTTTTCAGAGACAGGACACCATATGAGATTCGAACCGCGGACTCCCTGCTGCCACACACAAGCATAAATCGATTGAGCTCCGAGAGCTCCCTTCATATTACTCTTTAAAAATCTACTATCTATGAATTTTGCACGATGTGTTAGGACTAAATGTACGAGCTCTTGAGCTAATTATTGAGCTCTTGTAAATTACAGACCGTCATAATTGTTTATGATGCTAACACCATCGATATGAGTTTCTAATGGTCGTGTCAGACAACAGATATACAATTCTGTTCTTTGTTCTCTGTCACCCAACAAAAGGATAGTCGTTTTGTAAGTCAAAGTGCCTCGAGATAAAGGTTCTGTTTTTGTGATTTTCTCTGAATAGATTTGGTCAATTAACAAGATGGTTTTATTTCTATTTGTTTTTAATGCTGTTCAAGTTATTAAATGCAAAAGGTTTCTATCCATGACTTTATAGACGGTTTCTGCTTCTCTCTCTCTCTCTCTCTCTCTCTCTTCTCTCTCTCTCTCTCTCTCTCTCTCTCTCTCTCTCTCTCTCTCTCTCTCTCTCTCTCTCTCTCTCTCTCTCTCTCTTTCTCTCTTTCCTCTCTCTTTCTCTCTCCTCTCTCTCTCTCTCTCTCTCTCTCTCTCTCTCTCTTTCTCTCTCTCTCCCTCTCTCTTTCTAATGTTTGGCGCTTTTGTTTTGGTTTTCTCAGCCTTTTTCTCTCAGTGCGTGTCTTTTAAAAACAAATTTACCACTTAAATTCCATATTTTTTAATTTCTTTTATCCCTACTGGCATATTATCTAAATGCTGTTCATTAAGATGATATATTGTTATATGTATTTGTGCAATTAAATAAGAATTTTTGTATGCTATTGCTGTGGTGAAGGAATTATAGCGGCAGGTTTAATCTTATTTTAATTTTTATGTTTTTTTGTGCTGTATTATATTCTCTTTTCTCTGTAAAACTATTTATCTTCTCAATGTTGTAATGTTTGTCCCTCTTCTTCGTTCTTTGAACTCGTCAAGCAGTAACAAAACAAGCTTTACTAATTTATACAACAAACGTTTATTTCCTCTCATTGCAATGCTTCGTTGTTAACATCTAGAGCAAGTACTACCATGAGACAATCTTCTTTTCACCGACTAATTTATACCACTCTTTTACCATTATTTCCTTTCTCTTTTCATTTTCTCTATTTTTACATATCTCTCTGTTTCTTTCTCTATTTTTACACATCTCTCTGTTTCCTTCTCTTTTTAGCACCTTCTTCAATGCCTATATTCTTTCTTTCCTTGCCAACTCTTTTTTCCGCCCGTCCCCACTCCTATTCGTTTCCATACCCTTTCCGTCACCCTGTACCTCTCTACTTCTATCTATTTCTCTCTTTATCTTCTATCCATCTCCTAATCTCCTTTCTAAAGACTCAAACTACTAATGACCCCATCTTGACATGCCCATAACCCCTGGCCCTCCTATCCACCTTGACACCACCAGGGGTACCCCCATACCCTTGACCAGTAGCGCCCTTAGTGGTCACCCCAGAAAATAGCATTACATGTACTGGCCAGCTACATGTAACCACTTAATGAATCGTTAAGACGTTTTCTGGTCTCTTGGTAACCCTTCTGATGAGCGAACTCCGAAATTGCCTCGTTAGGCCATAGTCTCCCCCAAGGGTGAAAAAAACCCTGAGAACAAATGTTACTAATATTATAAACCAATTGTTTCAAAAAAGAAGAAAAAAATTAGTTATAGCTGTCCATTTGACACTCTGTAAATTTTGTCAATATTGAAAAAAAAACACGAAATAATCAATACTGATATGAAACACCCCGAGATTCAGCTGTTCTTCGTTGTTTTGTTGTTTTGTTTAGAATGTCTTATAAGATTGATTCGGCTGAAACATTTCTTATCAACGGAGCCAAGAGTTTGTCTTCATGCACTGGAATTTGTCTTCATGCTACACCTTTGGAAAATTCTGCTAGAAGATTTTCCCAAAAATAGCAAGGCATTGCCGGACCCTCAATTCTTACTGAATACGTGTGCAAATCTGTGTCCTTCTCTACAACACTTTTTCTCAATCACTCGTTGACTGCAAAATGACCAGAAGAAAGAGAAACACACCCTGGAGATGACCCTTCTCCTGACGTGCTCGACAACATGCCAGCAGGGGAAAGGTTCGAAGTAAAACCGTTCTTCACAACCGTTGATACTCTTTTAATCAATTTTATGAAAAGAGCAATTGTGTACAATAAAGTTTCAGGGCAATTGTCATTTTTGCAGATACAAGTAGGGCGGACATTCAATACAATGTTTAAAATCTGACTGCATAATGCTCAAATGATGTGGATGAACTGAAAGAAATTCGCCGTGAAAGTTAAAAACATTCAAACAGCTTTCCCCAAAATCGAGATGGCCCAGACTATATCTTACTCTGATGATGACAAACTGCAGTGGTGAAAATCATTTTCAGGACTCAAAAGAAAAGAAAAACGAAGCAAGATCCACAAAGGCCCAGGGCAGGTTGTCAGTTCGCAGTATCTTGTGCATTGAGGCAGACAGGCCCAGAAAACTGGAATTCAATGACATTATTGAGGATTTCGCAGCAAAAAAACAGGTAAAAGAATCCCTCTCGAGCAAGTGTAACCTTGCTTCCTACCTCAACGCTTGATATGGTGTCAATACATTGTGACAGTTCATGTCCCGTTTTTCAGGTAGAGAGTCCCGTCGCCGTGTATAATCTTTCTTGGGACGCAGGAGATTTTAAACAGAGACCGTTTCGTTTTCTCAGACCATAGTTCACGTTTTTAGGTGGTAAAGTGAGATCTACCACCTGTACTTTTGTACTATCGTCCTATTGCTATTGTTCCGTAAGTTTACTTTGGTTGAAAGCTTAAGACTTTGATAAGACATGAAAATAAGAAGGATGACGACTAGTTGTAAGCTACCGCGAAGAAGTAATTACAACCGTTTAATATCAAAATATGGCATAAGCAAATATTATCAAAATCTCAAAGGAAAACGAATCAGTACCATAATGTTGAGTGCAAAAAAATCCTTGCTAACCTATACCCCCCCCCCCCAGAAAACATGAAGTTTAAAAGGTTTATTGTTACTTTTCTGCCTATTCTGTTTATTTTTGCTTTATTTTATCGTTCTCTGTATTTTATTTGAATCGAGCCAAACCTTGTATCTGCCCGCTTGGCTTTGTTTTGCCAGAGACCGCTTCTCATCTTGACATCACTGCTTAAATGGACAGATTTAATTATGCCGGGATTGCAATTAAGGTTAAGCTACTCAGCAGGTAATTGTCCATAGCACATTAGCCTATTAAAGTCTTGTCGTCGGGCTAAAGCCGCCAACATGAAATTCATCAAAGCAGGGGATTTACCGGTGACAGAGAAATCTCAGTCCATCTCGCTCAATTTACTCTTCAGGGTTGCCCCCACCACCATCAGGCGACTTTATAGGTAGGCTTGTCTGATTGGCCGTCGCCTAACGAGTCCCCTTAATTCGATGTCAAATAGACTTACCGTTCTGTCCTTACAATTGCTTGACGCTTTTCTATCGTTGCTAAGAAACGATTAATCCCCACAAGCACTCTTTGTATTCCCCACGAATTTACCATTATTTTGTCGTAAAGCCGTTCTCAATCCCTTTCAGATCCCTGAAAGGGTTTAAATATAATAGGATTGACTGTGTTTCTACCCACTCGTGCATTATTTTATAACCATCAGTTGTTACAATAGAATACATGACACGAAAGCTATGCATTCATAACGGCATTGGCAATAAACACAACTACTGTATTACAACACCAATTTCATCAAATGTTAAAGACGGCAACAGGTAAATCAATAATATTGGTGAAACATACGACAATAAAATAATAAAAAGTTCATGTTTCAAAGCTTATAACAGAACAGACCTAAAACTGCTCTAATTATAATTTTAAAAAGGGAATGTTATACAAAATGACGCTAGCCTAACTTGTTGCAATACGATATAAACTAGAAGAACAACGTCAACAATGACATCAGCAACAGTAATAAAAAGACAACTATAATAAGAATAAGAACATCAAAAACAGCAACAATAGCTAAAAGAACACTTGCACTCTAGTGAGCCTATTTAAAATATGACGAAACAAACATTAATTAGAGAAAACAAGCATCCCACACTTTAAAATTATTTTTTGAAAATCATTACAAAACGCATTCTACTTTTTAAAACGGAATTTCTCTAAACATCGCAGATCAATGAACATTTTTTACGCAGAAAACCAAATCAACACAAATTAATGCAGCATAAAAAAGAAACAAATATATAGTAAAAGTTTAGTTACGCGCATTGAAAGAACACACCAGGTTAGATGTTTACTTCTCAGGATATTAAGGATTTTCGAAGCGATCCTTCTAAAGTGTCATTGTGCGGTGAGCTCGTCAAGAAAATACACCAAGGCCACGGCGGAGAACGTATGTCTCTGCTAGATTCAATAACGAGCTAGTTAAGTCCTCCATAATATGGAGCTGGAGGCGTTAATGTGCAACAGTCGCACGGGTTCGTGTGGAAGAGTCTTAGGACTTAGATGTTAATTTAGCTTGCAGGATGTCACGGGCTCTCTGATTGGTCAATAGGCGGTTAAGTAGTCATGGCGAAGTTATGTAGTCGCTAACGTCATAATATAGTACTACGCACACGTATCCCAGTATTGTTGTGTAATGCCATCCGTTTCCGTTTCCAACTAGATCTTCAGAACTGATATTGTGACGCTTGTTTTTGTCTCGTGGCTCAGCACGGGTTCTGAAGGTGACAACAAAGCTTTCTTACACGCCAGCTGTTCAGGTGTCTAGACGTTAGTTAGCACTGTCCAGGTGTTTAGACGTTAGTTAGCACTGTCCAGGTGTTTAGACGTTAGTTAGCACTGTCCAGGTGTCTAGACGTTAGTTAGCACTGTCCAGGTGTCCAGACGTTAGTTAGCACTGTTCAGGTGTCTAGACGTTAGTTAGCACTGTCCAGGTGTCTAGACGTTGCTTAGCACTGTTCATGTTTTTAGAAGTTAGTTAGCACTGTCCAGGTGTTTAGACGTTAGTTAGCACTGTTCAGGTGTCTAGACGTTAGTTAGCACTGTTCAGGTTTCTAGATATTAGTAAGCAATGTCCAAGTGTCTAGACGTTAGTTAACACTGTTCATGTGTCTAGATGTACACTGTTCATGTGTCTAGATGTACACTATCCATATGTCTAAATGGTAGTTAGCACTGTTCAGGTGTCTAGATGGTAGTTAGCACTGTTCAGGTGTCTAGACGTTAGTTAGCACTTTTCAGGTGTCTAGATTTTAGCACTGTTTAAGTGTCTAGACATTAGTTAGCACTGCTCAGGTTTCTTGACGTTAGTTAGCACTGTTCAGGTGTCTAGATGGTAGTTAGCACTGTTCAGGTGTCTAGATGGTAGTTAGCACTTTCCAGGTTTCTAGATGGTAGTTAGCACTGTTCAGGTGTCTAGACGTTAGTTAGCACTGTTCAGGTGTCTAGATGTTAGTTAGCACTGTTCAGGTGTCTAGACGTTAGTTAGCACTGTTCAGGTGTCTAGACGTTAGTTAGCACTGTTCAGGTGTCTAGACGTTAGTTAGCACTGTTCAGGTGTCTAGACGTTAGTTAGCACTGTTCAGGTGTCTAGACGTTAGTTAGCACTGTCCAGGTGTCTAGACGTTAGTTAGCACTGTTCAGGTGTCTAGACGTTAGTTAGCACTGTTCAGGTGTCTAGACGTTAGTTAGCACTGTTCAGGTGTCTAGACGTTAGTTAGCACTGTTCAGGTGTCTAGATGTTAGTTAGCACTGTTCAGGTGTCTAGATGTTAGTTAGCGCTGTTCAGGTGTGCAGATGGAGGTCGATCTGGGAGGAGAGAGGGGGGCGGAGGAGTTCGGTTGTTGTATAAAATCTATTTCACAGATGTGTTTGTACGATGACTAACGCACCTTGTGCATAATTGTTAAAGATAAGTTTGGTTTTTTCCATGTCGGGTCAACAAATATTGGTATTTAGCTATAACTTTTAGCTGCCTGATTCTTAAAAATTGAAACTTTAAAAGATAATTTTAATCTTAATCAGAAATACAGTAGAATTGGAAATAGCTGTCGGGGCATACAAAGGTGATATTCATTTCTCTCTCTCTCTCTCTCTCTCTCTCTCTCTCTCTCTCTCTCTCTCTCTCTCTCTCTCTCTCTCTGTGTGACACTCCGTTCATCGAACGGGTAACCAACTATATAAAAGTGTAAATTATAATTGTTTAAGCATTGTTCACATTAGCTCATTAGCAATAATATATACAAGAATCAGTGTGTGTATAGGACTTTTTAATGATACCACAATGCACAAGTAAATTTGACTTCGTCAAACACGTTTAAACGAGCTAATACCGTCGCATAGGCATTTACACACTTGTAATTATTCTTACACTCTAACCACTTCACATAAAAACATATCATACCCACATACATAATGTATAATACATGTATATACATATATACATATATACACACACAAATATATTTTACGTAATATTAGCTGTTATACGCAAACGCACCACGCTTCAGGGCACAGTAATTTTTAACAAGTTTTCATAATGCTCTTGTTGCCTCGGAATTATGCAACTCGAATTTTTTTTTTAATCAGTAACTGTTAGTCAGTGATGGTTTAAAAAAAAGAATTATTGTCACTGATCGCGTGCGTATCAATATAGCGTCCGTCTGATTCCATATTGAATCTTATTATAGTCCGGCGTGATTAAACTGATTTCAGGATTGGCTCGAGTAATGTGTTGCGCCAACTCAGACATAGAACTGAGATCTTGGACAAGCCGATTTCAAAGATCAGCTTAGTTGGTTATGAAAAGAACGTCTGAGCCAACGGCCGATATTGAGACGTTAATTTTTTTACGATGGTTTACTCATTTAATTAGTGGACTTTGCTGTGTTTCGCGTTCCCACGCATCTATAAATACCAACAATCGTGATGCCAACGTTCCTGGTCTTGTTTTTTACAGTGGTTCACACAGGTGACTCCGCCTACTCAATGATTACGGTATTATTTAAAGGTATAACCTTACAAGGCGGAAACCGCTAGCTGGCGTAAACGCGGCCTGCGCTGGGGTGTGCCTCGCATTGTGCCTGGCATGCAGCCGCACCGCGTATCAGAGGAATTCCCACCACCACGCACAGTTCAGAAGGGACTGTGAAACAGTTACTAAAACACACTTCCTTAGATCAAAATGAATAATACAACTTTTAAAGTGCACTTGCTCTACTAACATCTCTAAATGCGGCGGAATCGATACATAACTAACTATTTAAACTAAGTAATCCACTGTCTTCTTACACTAACACAACTAATGAATGTTGTTGTTTTTTTGGTTTGCATCACACAGTCATTATGTTATATTTAATATTGCGTGTTATATCCAAACCGTACCAAACACTACAATTTAATTAAGGAGTACCATAGACTACCAACACTCCCCAATGGACGTGCAAACATCTAGGTATACATCGTTATAATAATTATTGTCTGAAGAAGGCTTAAAGGTCAAAAGCTTACGTCTTTGTATTGTTTTGTATTCTTAGAGCTGCATTATACTTATTTTAAAAAAATCGTTGTGCCTTGCTTATTGATAACCAAGCTCTACTACGACATTCACATTTAATTGATTATACATACCTTGAAGTTTAGTATAGGTTAATTTATGAAGTACGTTTCTATTAAGAAGCGGACGAATAACAATTCCATAACCTACAGTAATAGCCCGTATATAGTGCCGAAAATGGTTAGAAGTAGCCCTAAAATGCAAAGGACTAAAAGCGATTGCACTCTGTGGGTTTAGAACTGTCGACTTGCAGGTGTATCGGCACGGAAACGCCTTGTCACTCAAAGCAACGACTACACTCAAAAACGGTTCATAGCTATGGAATTAAAAGGAATGTTAGTGTCTATAGAGAGGGGGCCTAAAGATCAATCGTTAAGATTTTTTTAACTGCAGAAAGTCCAAGGGTTGTGTATCACCTTTTCGCCTGGAGATGGATTACCAAGAAATATAGCCGATAGTCGTCTCTTGCCACACATATTTTTTTTCTAAACAAGCGGGAGTATGTTGGCGCTAGGGCTAAGACACCAGTCTCCGGTAAAGGAGGCGTACGGTTCGAATACCTCTCGAATACCGTACCATAAAAGTTTGGCTAGTGTAATCATGATGTGACTAGCCCATTCACAGGTGCCGTTGCGGTACACCATCTCTTATGAGACATCGGAAACGAAACACTAGGCGATTGGTTTGCTTTTTCTCAACCGATGTTATTTTCTCTAAACAAAGTCGTATTATCTGAAGGTGATATGTGATTAAATTAATTAAGCCCAAAGTGATAAAGCAATTAGTGCAGTTCCTTAAAAATTCCTTGCTTAAGGGTAAATGTAGTAATGTGAACAAAAAAATGAACTAAAATATTGATAGCAATGCAGGTTCAATATTCTTTTACAGACTGTCTTTCTTTTATTTATCCTGGCATCCTCGCTGGATCACCTTAAAATTACTCCACTTCTTCGGTCTCATTACAATTTTTGTGCTTGTAAGTTTATAGTACTTGGGCTAAAAAAAAACTCTAAATTCTGACAAATTCATTTATGCCAAACGTCATTAGATGGTGGAGGCATACTCCAGTCACATTATGCAATGCACTGTCACAATCCTAAGCAGATCAGAATGCAGTGTGGTGGGGAATCGATCCCGGCACCTCTAGTTAAAAGCCGTGTACACCTACGACTTGGCTACCATATGATTAAATCGTCTTGGACGTGGAAGCTCTGGTAACAAATTATCTGAGCAACCCACACACCTCACGAACGATGGGCCGAGTGTCTAGCCATAGGCTAGGTAACTATCTCAATCAGTTCTTTTCCACAAACTTTAGAAATAACGAGGAAACTGTTAAAAGAACGGAGATGACTTCTGATAAGCAACAATACTTGAAAACCACGTTTCCTTTCTCACTAAACTCTTTTATTTCCAGTTAAACAAGTTTTTATCTCGGATTCCACCCTATTACATTTCAAAATCAGCCACATTTTAAAGGTCGACTTCATGTCTAAGGCGAGAACCAAAGGAGGTATGCAAGCAACAATGATAGTTTAGCTGGGTTTTTTGTCTTTAAAAACGCTATTGAACCCATACCGAGATTAACAAATATTGCAGGGGCAAGGATTTTTATTTCAATCCAGCAATTGATTATAAAAAATTTGCTGTGAGCGAGTTATAATATTATTAGTCTTACTTTTTTAAAATTTCGATGCCAATGCTCCCCTCTCTTTAAAAAAAACAACCTGTGTGCGTTGTTCTCGTTTCGTTCTTTTTTTTCTTATGTTGTTTGAAAGATGTTTTCTATGTTTATGTTGTTTTAACCTGGTTTTGAACTGTTTGTCTGTGAGTCTAATAATATTTATCCACTTTATTGTGGTTTTTTCCTTGCACTGGTGCTTGGTAAATAACTGTTTTATTATTATTTGCCGTCCAAGGGCAATTTTAACCCTGCAATTGCATAGTTTCGTTTCTTTTTTTTTTCTTTGTACCCATTTATGATGTATTTATTATGTTCATTGATACTTTGCTCAACATTATTCATGCGGCTGTAGCCTAGTTTAATTGTGCTTTTGTTTATGATTTTGTGAAGCTTGTTGCTGGGTGGGAGGCATTCTTCGAGGAGGAATTTTTCCGATGTTGGTTGGCACATTTTTGCTATAATGGGGCTTGAACCAAGTGATATTTCTTTTCCTTGCATTTCCTGTTTTAACTTTTTATTCTATGCGTTGTTTCCTTTTGTGTCCGTGTTAGTGTCGTTCCTCAATTTAGTGGTAGCTGGTATTATTTGTTTGCTGTTCCTGGTTTTGTCTTTTTTTTCCACATATTTAAGTATCTTTTCGTGGCCATTTTCTTTCAATACAGAGTTATAATTATTGTTTTGCTCTGTTCGTCGAAAATTTCTTTATTTGAAGAGTTATTAGACAGGTGTGTTTAAGTGCATAGATGTCTCATTATTGGAGGGTGATTGCGCTTATTGTTCTTAGATCGAGTGATGCAATAACAACATTGGCTGTACATCGGGTCAGCTTGTTATTTGGCAGAATATTATTCTTTTTGCTTTGCTCTTTATGTACCATTAATTTTCTTCTGTTTAATATCTTATTTTTACACTTTCTTTGTAATTATCTAGTCTGTACAAGAAAGGCAGAAAAAAACTCTAATAGTATTACAAGCATAATTACATTCTAGGATGGAAGCCCGTCTTTTAGACAGGTGTCCTATAATTATCTCCTGCACACGTGAAATATTACTTCCTGTTACAGTTGAAGTTGACCTACTGTTTCTGTTTCACTCATCCTGCTGTCTATCGGCTAGCGTGGATATTGGATAGTGCTTTTGATTGATTGGCACAAGACTGGAGCTTCGAATTTCAGGTGATTCCTTAAGGTGTCATTGTTTGTTGAATTCTTGACGCCAATCGTTGACAGAGACAATGAAGAGATACCTGGCTCTGACGGCTGCGTCACATGGCACTGGCCAAACTTGTTAGGACCAGGGCCCGTATTAGTTTGTAAGTTTTATCGTAAAAATCTCTCAGCGTGCCAAGTTTGATGCAGCCGGTACCTTCACTTACTAAGTCCGTCTTAATCGCTAAGTTAGAAAAACATGTCGTACAGCCGTTAAGACAATAACATAGCCAATCAGATAAGCCAATTCGCTGGCTTCGGCCGTCAAATAAAACGATAAGTTTACATACAACAAGCTTTTTTAGTCATTCCTAGTCTATACTAAACGTATTCAATGCAATAAACATTACATAATGGTGTTACTTTGAGGTTTAATGTTTCTACTGCCGCAAACTTGAGCCTACATCTACATCTAAACTTGCGGTAGATCTCAATCTAGCGTTACTTTTAACTAGAAACTATAATTTTTACCTTAGTTTAGCTACTAGAACGTAAATTCAAGCAACATTTGTGAAATTTCATGATCTATGAGCCTAGATCTTTACATCGGGGTTTCACGCATTACAAACACTGTAGTGTTTGGGGGTGCGTCGACAGGTCACGCTGGGTTAGCTTAGCCTAGCTTAGCCGAGCCTAACTTAACTCGTAAAAACAGTTGCATACACTCAACTTAATGTAGCAGTTACGATTTTTACTTAGCGCAGCCATGTTGAAAAATAATCAGTTGCATACGGGCCCAGTCTAAATTCGAACCCGAGACTCCTGGTTAGAAGCAGCGCGCTACTTTAACCGAGCAAACTTTTTAGTTTACCATTAATTTTGCCTTTTGGTTTACCACACCATCTATTACTAAAAAAAGGATTGTCACAAAATAATTATGGGAAACAAAGACATCTAGTTCTAATGTTTTAACAATTCTTACATTGCTTTGCATTCCCCTTGATAGAGATGATAAATCTATCTTAAGTTTGATGAGTATTAGTAGTATTAAGTTCCTTTTCCTTTTTGTGGTGAAGAGTCCAGTTATAATTGTGCAATCCTCTCACAAAGAGCATCATACAAAATGTCTTGATGGAAGCTGTTGAGAGACTGTACAACGAGTTTGTTTTCTACAAACACTATTTCTGTCATCATTTCAAAGAAGCTACGGTACTTAGTTTAGCCTGTTGTCCATCCCCGTAATGACACTCGACTTCTCCGTGACTCGTGGTCCAATACAGGCAGATCTATGCCAAAGCTTTCTCTTGGCGCGAGGCCCACGCATTGTTACAATAGAGTCCATAAATATGTCAATAAGTCACAATTTGTGGGCAACATGGGGCTAGTGAACATACTTGCTGATGGATAAGATACATTATTGTTTTTATTTTGTTTACATTTTTCATGCCCATACGATTTCAAATGGCTACAAAGAGATATATTAAGCTTTCCAAATTTGGAATATAACTATGTGACTGATCGTTGAATGATGAAATCCATTTGTCCAAATTGGCGTCGACAAACCTGACATTAAGACACACTTAGTACGATAAACATAGTTATAACAATTTCAAACATAATAATTAAAAAAAAATTCATTCTAAGGGAACAGAAAAGTCCCTAACCAAAAGCAGATGTTGAATACGAAAAAGAGATACACTTTAATCAAATGAAGGCCACGGTGGAAAAAAACAGATATGTCACAAATGTGGACAAATTTACTCATCCACCTTAGCCTTTCGAAGCATACTTTTTTCTTGCATCTCCAGAAGGTATGCAACACAAAAACTATTTAAGGACTCTAAATGTTGGTAGATCGTGCGCGAACTGATGAATAGAGATCATTTTAAAATTTAAAATTGAATTATCTCGAAAGTTGTTAAATGTGACATGTCATTGTTTTCCATGGTCTTCAAAAGTAAAAAGTATCCACAAAAATATCCAACCTGCAGTCTCTACCTTCCGAAACGGCTTTAAAAAAGTTGATTAGCTTTTCGATCTCTAAGTTTCACTACAGGCACACGCAGACATCAGCAGAGACTCGAACAGCTCCGTGCCTTTCCAGAGCCCTACCTTCAGAGTGTATATACAACGAAAGAGTCTTATTATAAGCTTAAATGGTCCAGTAGTTAAGAACACTCATAAATTATGTTATGAGCACCACACGAGACTTGACCACTGCGGCACGTTATATAACATACGACTTTCTACGTGACACGTGACATCACGTGGAGGTGATCTCCATGGCCTGCTATAAGATAATTAGTTGGTCAAATCTCGGCAGCATATACGAGCTTACAAGTGCTTATGATGATCGCTGGAGTCTTAATCTACTTTTATGCAGTGGATGGTAATTAATTGCCCGCTTATTAGTATGTCTTTCATAAGCTTATTAATGTGCTTGTGATTTTTTCTCAATGAACTGTGGGCGTTACCTCAGGATTTATCTGTGGCATTTTTACTTCACACTCTTCATATTCCAAAACAGATACGACCATCTTGCACCACGGACCAACATCGCTGTCTGGGCGTTTACTGTTGTTTGAAAGCCTGACAATACGCACTAGTTATGCTTTAATTCATGAAGATTTGTGTCTACTTTATATCAGTATATTTTGATGGATTTTTTTGTCTACAGAGACATAAGTATTTGCTTTTCGCTTTTTTCAACTTGTGTATCCTAGGTATCTTTTTATCTTTTGTTCTATCTTCTGCTTATGCTCTGGTCATCAAGTAATTAATTCCACTCATTTCTTCTTCTACTTCTAATCATATGTCTATTCAAAATTACGACCATACATTAAGCCACCATCGCCTTTAAACTGAAAAAGTAGTTTAAAAAAGCGGGGTGGGGAGTATTAAGTAAAAATTCGAGATGATCTTGGCACAGTATTCTACTTTCGTACATCAAACAAAATGTTAGAACTATTTTTGTTTTATTCTCATAGACAAATATGAAATAAGAAATGCATTAAAAGAAAGTCGCTTTCGTTCAATTTTCGAACTGCATGACATTACCATCAATATAATGTTGTTGAAGATCCAGCAATGTTAAACGCTCTGCCCTATATTAAAGAAAAAGGCAAAATACTAATAAGAGAGAGATGAGCTTAGGTTGCTGATTGAAGTACAAACCAAAGTGACTCTATAATCTGTGTCCAAAGACGGACGTCCACACAGTATTTGAAAGAACACTGATAAAAGAGAATGCATCCGTACAGCACCCTCCGTTGATTGTTATATTCACCAAATTTTTTTTACAAACATAAATATAATGTTATTGTACGCGGTAATCCCGATTAAAATAAATCTATACAAAACAGAATAGAAGAACTTTCATTGATGGCCTATAACTGCAAAAACACCTATGCCTAAACAAAACTCTGAGCCAAAAAACAGCTAAAACAACAACAAAAAACAACATTAAAGCATTCAGCACCAAAATAGTTGCTATCAAATAAAACTACTGTGATTATTTAAAAAAATATAGAGGGACGAAAACTACCTACAATATTATAATCGTTTTATAACATGGAAAAAAAAGATTTGAGATTTTTTGCTTTGACATTTTATTCTCTTAAATCTTTTTTTAAAATGTAATGTCTTGTCTTTAATCAGAATATTACAAAACATATCTTTACATAACAAAATAGATATGCGCTAAATTATCAAATGAACCACCTCCTATCATTGGCGACTTTTTTGAGTTTTCATATAATTTATTCAAAGATAAATGCCATGTTGCATCATGTAAAACCTAACAGTGAATAATTGCCCTAACAGGTTTATTTTCCTTTTCTATTGCATGATTACTTCAGCTCTCTAAATATAAGTATGCAATTATTGATCTACATATGAAATAGCATGCGTTTTGGTCACATTTACATTGATTCATATTTAAACCTTTTTTATTCTATTAATTTTAATGATCATCTATTATTACTGTAAATTAATATAATGTGCAGGCTCGAATTTCTCCAAGAGGTATCCATAAAAATGTGTCGTATCTAGGCTTGTATTACATAGTCATTCTACTTCTTGTTCTTCTTCTTCTTCTTCTTTTTCTTCTTCTTCTTCTTCTTCTTCTTCTTCTTCTTCTTCTTCTTCTTCTTCTTCTTCTTCTTCTAGAGATAGCAAAAGAGAAAGCAGAAGAGACATAAAGACAGGGAGACAGAGAGAGACAAGACAAGCAGCCACACAGACCGACCGACAGTCAGATATATATACGAGTAATAGAAAAATGTCATAAATAAAATAAGGTTGATATTAAAAGAGATATCGCAACTGTCCGCTCAAACCATCACAATGTCTGAGCAAGATTGAAACAGAGAGGGCAATGCATTTAGTTAGGATCTGAAAAGGGCACGAGTATGCCATAATTATGCGCGTAAGAATATTTTCCCAGAATTACAATGCAATTTCTAAAAAACTTCTCGTTAACCGAGGGGCTGGTCTGAGCATTGGAAAAGCATTACATACGAGCGTAAATTATAATCTAATAATAGACTAGCTACGTGCCTCATACATAACCCGACAAACCTCTTAGCATGATAATTCTAATACTGGCAGGCAATAAGTACACCGAGAACAATGTTGAAATCTCTGAATCAACAAGTTGCCGAGTTGTTTTTTTTTAATTTGTATACCATTATGGTGATATATAACGTAACACTGCAGTTGTAAAGAAAGGTTTGCTTCAATTTGTCATCCTGTTTTCCTTTGTCTATTTGTATCTCGCAACCTGTCTCGGTTTCATCTCTCTCTGTGCCGCTCTCTCTCTCTCTCTCTCTGTTTCTCTGTCTGTCTGTCCTACTGTCTTTCACTTGCCAATGACCTTCCTTTGCCTATGTATTAACCGCTCATAACTCGCTTGTGGCAACAACCGCAACCAGTTTTTGGGAGTTGCTTTATTTTGTTGTTATTGTTGTACTTGTTGTTATTGTTGTTGGTTTCTAACGCTGCTGCTATATTTCTTTTCTTTGTATTGTTTCTTTAAACCGCTTTTGCTGAGATCGTTTGCCATGCTTGAATATGCACTTCATTCTCAGCTTGCACAGAGTGGGCGACAGGGAGCAATTAAATTACTCTGCTAGTAGGATTTGCTCTTAGTGCAAACCCATAGCACCCGTCTGGGTGATCTTCTATTGTATTGCCATTCCCAAAGCTATAGGTTTGCGTCCTGGGGCCAGTTCGTGCTCTTCTGTAACAACAGCCCGGCTCAAGAAAATACGATAAATAGAGTTAGAGATAAATTAGTGCGTGCGTACAAGAAAGTCGAGATTCAAGTGAAGAAGGAGCCAGGGAGGGAAGGGAGAGAGACAGAAAGAAAGATAGAGAGAGACAGAGACAGAAACAAATAGAGAACGAAACAGAGGCAGAGAGAGAAACACAGATAATAATATATAGTCAAATAATCTAGTTCTAAGTAGAAAGTGCTCTATGGTATATCAAAGAACTCATAATTATAATATAGCGTGCAAAGGAGGACATTATCATGTTTTAATGAAGAAAAGAAAAAGTAGTGGTCGTGGTGGTTGTGGTCATACAAGTAGTAGTAGTAGTAGTAGTAGTAGTAGTAGTAGTAGTAGTAGTAGTAGTAGTAGTAGTAGTAGTAGTAGTAGTAGTAGTAGTAGTAG
>RQTK01000006.1:761149-775718 GCA_003991915.1 Elysia chlorotica | reverse complement strand
CAGCAGCAGCAGCAGAAGGTAAAGAAAAAGAAGAAGTAAAAGAAGAAGATTCCATTTTTATTACTAGTGTAAAATGAAGTGCCAGGTTGTAGACCTTAAGGAGGTATATAGACGGGTGAAACCTTTTAACAAACATTACAGATACATACACAACCTATATATCGGAGCACAGGAACAAACAAACGCCCTTCGATATAAATAATAAAGACCCGTAACTTTAACTGACATTTTATTCCACCTAAACAACATCATTTACATGGACAGTATTGAGCTTGAAAAGCAAAATGTTAAATGATTATGGAATAAGAATGATGACATTGATCACAAAATTAATATCATGAATTTGATGTAAATAACATGGTCTTCAAAATAAGAAACAAGAAAATATGTATTTAAAAATTTTACATCCAGTAATACCCATAGTATCTATTAAATATAAGTGATCAGCGAAAAAAGAAACTTTTCTCATTATTTCATTCATCGCCAGTAATAAATGAAATCATTGCAGCGAAGATAGCTCAGTCGGTAGTAGTCTGCGCTAACGAGCAACAGGCTTGAGGTTCAAATATCAGGTGGTGAGCTCATTTACCCATAGTCTTTCGAGGCAATAAAATAGATCTCTAGCTACTAAAACCAATATATAGTGTTTCTGGTTCATAAAAAATGTTACTTCAAATTGTGATATTCGATGCGAGTTGCAATATTACGAAGGTTATATCGGTGTTGTTCTTTTATTATTTTTTTTTGCTAAAGGTCCTGTGTCAATTTTAAACTCACACGCAATAGAAAACAATTTACTCGCCACTTTGTAAACTGGTTTAAACTAATGATGAAGACAGAGTAAACATTCAAACTTTAATAAAGAAGGGTATTGGTGGTTATTCAAATTAGTTAAAGGCAGTGCTTTATCAATTTCTGGAGACTCGTTTTCACTTATTTCCTGTTAAACAAATTGCTAAACCGTACTACAAAATGCTGTTAAGAGGGACAAGAATAAGATAGAGAGAAAGAGAAGGAGAGAGACTGAGACAGACAAGCAGACAGCCGGTCAGACAGACAGACAGACAGTCAGACAACAGACAAATAGCTTGAGAGAGAGAGTAAGATCGAGATAGAGATAGCAAAAGAGAAAGCAGAAGAGACATAAAGACAGGGAGACAGAGAGAGACAAGACAAGCAGCCACACAGACCGACCGACAGTCAGATATATATACGAGTAATAGAAAAATGTCATAAATAAAATAAGGTTGATATTAAAAGAGATATCGCAACTGTCCGCTCAAACCATCACAATGTCTGAGCAAGATTGAAACAGAGAGGGCAATGCATTTAGTTAGGATCTGAAAAGGGCACGAGTATGCCATAATTATGCGCGTAAGAATATTTTCCCAGAATTACAATGCAATTTCTAAAAAACTTCTCGTTAACCGAGGGGCTGGTCTGAGCATTGGAAAAGCATTACATACGAGCGTAAATTATAATCTAATAATAGACTAGCTACGTGCCTCATACATAACCCGACAAACCTCTTAGCATGATAATTCTAATACTGGCAGGCAATAAGTACACCGAGAACAATGTTGAAATCTCTGAATCAACAAGTTGCCGAGTTGTTTTTTTTTAATTTGTATACCATTATGGTGATATATAACGTAACACTGCAGTTGTAAAGAAAGGTTTGCTTCAATTTGTCATCCTGTTTTCCTTTGTCTATTTGTATCTCGCAACCTGTCTCGGTTTCATCTCTCTCTGTGCCGCTCTCTCTCTCTCTCTCTGTTTCTCTGTCTGTCTGTCCTACTGTCTTTCACTTTGTCCTTTTTCTCCCTTGTTCTCTTGTTTATTTTCTCTCTTCCTCAGTTTCCCTTTTTAACTTTGTTTCTCTATCTGTTTCTATCCGCCCCTCACTATCTCTATCTATCTCTTAAACAAGTACATATTATTATCCCCCTGTCGTGGTTTAAACCTTGTTCACAACTAGTTCACGCTGAACTCGCCTTGCGTTCAATTATTGCTCTGTCCTGACATTTCGAGGACATGGATCATGTTCATAAGGAGTTTATTTAGGACATTAAAACACAAAAGTAGTACATGTTTAATTTCACAAGTAAGCCAGTACTTCAGCATCAAGGCCATACGAAGAAATTGGCAACTTTGAAAAAAATATTTAAGCACAACATTTGTTGTGTTTTATAAAACCGTAAAATGGAACATATTAGTTTTAAAAAAAACTTATTATTTTTGGCAGTATTTAAATCACAAAAATGGATAAATATTGCTTTAAATACTGATGCGCCCCCTTACAATTATATCACATAGCTTCAATAGCTTTAGCTGTAGCAATGACATACTTAATAGAGATCCAATGAGAAACATTATGCCTACGAATATATAATATGTCAACATCATTCAGAGTAGAATTTTGACATACAAAAATAGTATTTCTAGAAAATGTGTATAAAAGAGAGATAGAGAGAGAGACACAGAGAGAGAGAGAGAGAGAGAGAGAGAGAGAGAGAGAGTGGTAGGGGGAACAGAGAGAGTCAGAAAAGAGGAATGGACTGAGATAGGTAGAAGAAGATGAATTATATTTATTCACAAAATGTAAGATCAATTGCACTAAAGACTTGTCATAATCGTGACAACTTGAGATTCCATAGTGGAAATCAATCAGAAAATTGTCAGACTTAATGTTGAATATCTGGCTTTTTACTCAAAATACCATAACATCGCAAACTTTAGGAAATTTAGATATTAGATATCAATCAATCAATCAATAGATTAACCGTTCAGTCAGCTCAGCTAATCAATAAGGAGATTCATCATGTAAGTAATGAATCAACAAAGCAAAAAGTCAGTTGGTCAGTCAATTAAATAGCCAACCCATCAATCCTTCAGTCAAAAAGCTAACCAATAGATCAGCTATTAGAGAGAACGTTAAACACAATACACCATGACAATGCGGATGAGATCTGAGTTTCTTGACACGGCCAAGAGTTGAACACTTATGAAATTGAGCAGTAGAATGCACATCACTTATGTGATCGATTTCTAGGTAAAGCCATTGAGGTGTGGAAAGATAAATTGTCACAGAGGATGTTGTTAGTGCGAAACGTTAGTGTTAATGATTAAAAAATAGTGCTATGATATAATTATTTCATTTTCATGAGTTACACGCAAAATAATAGGCTATCATCACAATTTATAATGGAAAATTATATGTACAAATAATTTAGCACAGCACCATTTTAATTGTTTGAATGTGCAAATTTTATAGACTGCTTAAGGTCTAAAGCAAAATGTGGGTCCAGCATCTTGATTCAACTACACACAGAAAAAAATACACGCCTTTATGGAAAGTTACTTAGTGAGTATAGAAAAAATCACGATGACGCATTGGAATCCAGTTGATATATTGGGAATCCAACTCAATATATTTTCTTTGAAAATACGTTTGGAACACAGTAATAGACATGAATACATTTGAGTTGTGAGTGGCTTTTTTCAAATTAAATACTTATAATATATCCTACAGATTTGAACAGAAAAACTAGAAAATTCTTTGAGTGCAAATCAGAGAGTGGACATCCTATAAAATTCCAATAAAAATGTAGTGGAAAAAGCTATGAGCTATGGTCCCACGTGTCTGATATAATGTAAAGTATGTAATGTGTCAGTCCAGTAGTAACATGGATAGTTTGAAGTCCACCAATATAATCAAAATAGTGATACAAATGTTCCTTATGAATGTACAAACAATTGCAATACCCGCAGCATATAATAACTATTTCATCTTCTCGCATTTCGATGAGATGTCTAAGTGGCATTGGGCGCATGGGAAGCGGCAATAAAGCAAGTGTTCGTTAAAAAAATTTGTTTAGCTAAACGGAAATCCAGAAATAACACAATTCCAGAAAGTTTTTTTCAGCAACATTTGAACGATTACGCTTCGAAAACTTTCATCTCAGCTTAAGAAACAATAAAATTCTATGCCGGTGATAGCAAGAAACTTATCGAATCTTGTAAAATGTGTATCCCCTGCAGACAAAAGCTTGTTACATGGAAACCACGGGCTAAAAGTGGGAACTTCTTCTTCAAAATGTTTGTGACTGTGTTGGTATCAACAATTTTTCAGACATTTTTAACTTACAGAAATTGATTTACAATGCACAACGACCAATGAAGACAGTCATCAAAGTCTTCCAATGCACGAAGGATATATAAGAAAATGTTTAGGCCAAGCACGTATCCAAATAGTTAGTACTTCCAGGCATGTATCTAGATAGTTCTTTCTCCCAGGCATATATAGACTGTTCTGTCTCTCAGGCATGTATAGACTGTTCTGTCCCCCAGGCATATATAGACTGTTCCGTTTCTCAGGCATGTACAGACTGTTCGGTCTCCCAGGCATATATAGACTGTTCTGTCTCTCAGGCATGTATAGACTGTTCGGTCTCCCAGGCATGTATAGACTGTTCTGTTTCTCAGGCATGTATAGACTGTTCTGTTTCTCAGGCATGTATAGACTGTTCTGTTTCTCAGGCATGTATAGACTGTTCTGTTTCTCAGGCATGTATAGACTGTTCTGTCTCTCAGGCATGTATAGACTGTTCTGTCTCTTAGGCATGTATAGACTGTTCTGTTTCCCAGGCATATATAGACTGTTCTGTCTCTCAGGCATGTATAGACTGTTCTGTCTCTCAGGCATGTATAGACTGTTCTGTCTCTCAGGCTTGTATGTAGATAGTTCTTTCTTACAGGCACGTGTCTAGATTTGTCTGTCTTCCAGGCATGTAACTAAATAGTTTTATCTCCAACGCATGTATCTAGATAGGTCTATCTTCCCGGCATATATCTATAAGTTTCCATCTCACAGAAATCTATGTAGACAGGTCTATATCCCAGGTGTGTATGAAGTAAGTTTTTTCTTCCAGGCACGTGTACAGATTTTTCTATCTTATAGGCATGTATTAAAATAGTTTTTTCGTAAAGGCATGTATCTAGATAGTTCTGTTTCCCAGGCATGTACCTACATAATTATGTCTTCACGGGACGAGTCTATATTGGTACATCTGCCAGGAGTGTATCTAAAATCACCCATGCCTCTAACTACATTTTTTTTATCTCTCAGGCATGGATCTAGATATGTGTATCTCCCCGGCATGTTTCTAGATAGGTATGTTTCCCAGGCATGTATCCACATAATTCTAACTCTCAGATCAGGCATGTATCCAGATAATTCTATCTCACAGGCATGTATCTAGATAGGTCTGTGTCCCAGCATGTATCCCAGATAGTTTCATCTCCCAGGCATTATACAGATAGCTATGTCTCCCAGCCACCTATCCATATAGTTCTATCTCACAGGCATGTATCTAGATAGGTCTGTTTTCCAGGCATGTATCCAAATCATTCTACGAGTATCTCCCAGGAATATATCTAGATAGGTCTGTATTCCAGGCACCTATCCATATAGTTCTAACTCTCAGCCATGCTTCAAGATAGGTCTGTTTCCCAGGCATGTATCTATATAGCACTGTCTTCCAGGCATGTATCTAGATAGATATGTCTTCCAGGCATGTATCCAGATCATTATATCTCCCAGGCATGTATCTAGAAAGCACTGTCTCCCAGGCATGTATCTACATAGTCGTGTCTCCGTGTCTCCGACGCGCAAAAGACTGGACTACACTGACGACTTCAAGTGCTTGGTCTCATTGTCGTTAACTTCTGTAGCAAAACAGAAAAAAAAACAGATTTATAAACATGTTTAAGTCATATGATAAATAAAAACATGGTTAGGCTTTTTACCATTAAAAGTGTTACTATAGAAATGAGGCCTTAGTAATGCCAAGGCTAAAACAGCGTTTACACAACTTCGTTATGATGAAACGTTGTTTTTGAAACCGATTACAGTAACTGCCAGGCACAGTAGCTTTAAACATTTAATTATTTCTTGCAAATTAGCCAAGAGCTGAATTCAGGGTGGAAAATCACACCCGTAGCTCAGTCGGCATTGGCTCAATTAACAAGCATGAGGTCTGCAAATTGATCATTAACTTTGTTTCCGTCATCATATAAAAAAATAGTTATTCTAAATTTTAGGGAACGAAAGATTGATTGGAGATTGCATGATTTAAAACGGCACTATAATAATTTGTTCTTATAAAAAGGATTTTTCGATTTAAAAAAAGACAATGCATTTTTACCATTGCAATTTTTTTCTCAGTTTGAGTAGAGCACTTAGTCACATTTTTGTAAGTTTTTTTTTACTTATTCAATGCTTTCATGTCTCTTGTAGTTTTAACTATGGCGTTGGTACTCACTTTCGTTATACTGACCATCTATATTAAGACAACGACCAAGGTGATGAGCATTTTAATCAAATATCACGATGAAGGTGATAAAGGTAAACAAAATAATGAAAATGATGATGATGATGATGATGATGATGATGATGATGATGATGATGATGATGATGATGATGATGATGATGATGATGATGATGATGATGATGATGATGATGATGATGATGATGGTGATGATGGTGATGATGATGATGATGATGATTATACCCACCATGAAAACGCGTCTCCGCTGTGCTGGTGAACGTGCGGCGAGTGTAGTAGGTGCGCATTTGTGGCGAATGGCCGTTCGCGCATACCGGAAGCGACTCCCGAAACGCCTTCCGGAAACCGTCACCCATGATGGTGTACACGAACGGGTTGACGCAGCTTCCGGTGTAGGACAGAGTGTGCGCGAAGATCTTGAGGATGTACAGAGGTCTGCTCTGGGGGAAGTCATCCAGCAGGACGAAGCACAGGTTGAACAGGTGTATAGGCAGCCAGGTGATGGCGAACAGCACCACGACAGCCGCCACCATCTTGGCCACTTTCTTCCTCCTGTTGGCGATGGTCGTCCCTCCGCCCATGGCGGATTCGCTCGCATCGGATTTCTAGGTGGAGAGATGGGCCGGAGTAGGGTTATAACTTGTAAATATACTTATGGTGGTAACGGTAGTTATACATTATTATGTGATATAGTTTATCTCATTAAAGTATTGGCTTTCTTTGGGGCACTTGAATAGTTGGGTGTTAACGGCATAATGTGTCTGATTCACAGTTCTATTATTAATGTTATGCCGACCATTTTCTACGGAACTTTTCTCCCAACTTCTCTGTATTTCTTTATTCATGCTTTCATAGCATTCTCTTTATGTCTCTTTCTCTTTCTATCTCTCTATATATCTCTTCCCCCTCTCGTTCTCTCTCTTTCTCTACCTTTCTCTTTGTAGCTCTTTTTTCCTTATTTTGCAATGCTATATTTATTGAAAACAACTCATACGTCCATTGTGCTAGAGATGAGTGGCCCAAACAAAAATGTAGGCCCGACTACAGAGAGAACGCCATTGTTCGACTATGAAAGTTGTTCAAATGAAAACGGATAATTTCAAGTGCTTTGATTATAACTATTTTTGCGCAAAAAAATAACAACTTTGTGATTTTAGAAACAGCGAACATATATTCTAATACAACAATATTGATAATTTATCCACCAAATGGTAAAAAAAAAGGGGGGGGGGGTGGAGGAGATTTCAAAATTCAACAAGATGTTTCATCATGTTCTACATTCTAAACTAGAGCAATAATGCGTTGTACTTTCCATTCTTGCTTCTTGTTTGCTTGTTTTGCCTTTGTTGTTAAGACAAAGGAAAGTGTGCTGAATAATTCATCCAGAAGTTTTCCTTTTGACGCTTGCACCGTCTTAGCCGAGACGAATCGTGTGTAAATGCAGTCCCAGGCCTGCACTTAACGGTCGATAACCAACAGTCGCCTCCCTTTCTCTGTACCCCACCCCTTGACCGTTAGTGAGTCAGGTCTCTAGAAGACTCAATAGATTGATTGCAGGATGGCGTGCATGAAAACCCGTATCAAACTACCTTTATTGTGATTTCATTTCAAAGAGAGGCTTACATTTCATCTCCCTTTCAAATCCGTTCTTTGATAGGCATCGAGTCCCCGCTCATTGCCCCTGTATTATGAAGGAGACAATCCGCAAAACTAGATTGATGTCTCTCTTGTGAGCTTCACTTGTCCATTTCTAATTCCACATTCTACGGGGATTTCCTGAATTATGCTCGTAGTCTCTCATCATGTGTCCACACAACCTCACTCCTACACGGCAGACAAAAACAAACGCAGGTGCAGACATACTTTGTCACTCTCTTCTTGTTCGCATGCCCTCTAGCTAGTTCTCTCTCTCTTTGACACTTTATCTTTATCTCCGTCTTTGATTCTCTCTCACTCTCTCTCTTTCTCTCTCTTTCTCTCAATTCTCTCTTTATCTATATCTCTCCCTTTCTAGGCCTTGCTCTAGCTCTTGCTATATTTTCCAATATCTATATATTTGCCTTTTTACGTCTATATCTATGTCCCTCTTTTAGAAACATACACACACTCTCTCTCTCTCTCTCTCTCTCTCTCTCTCTCTCTCTCTTATACCCAGTACAATGACATTGTCCACTGTACTCACGGAGTCTGCGCCCTTGCGCGTGCCGATGCGGTGCCGCCAGAGGAACCTCAGGATGAGCGTGTAGCTGACGACTATGACGAACAGTGGGATCACATAGGTGAGCATCACGACCACCACGATGACGGTCTTCTCCCAGCCCTGGGGCCAGTCAGCCTTGCAGACGGTCAGCTCCATCGGACCAGACTCTACCTGGACAAGCGCGAACACCTGCAGGTACGGGCTGCACAGAGCAAGGCAGGCTGTGTGTGTATTTGGGGGGGGGGGGGGGGGGGAAAGGAAAGGAGGTTATGTGGGGGGGGGGGGGGGTTAAGAAATGTTAAGAATTAGTTGATGGCGAGGTAATGGAAGCCATGTAAAAAAAAGAGTCGCAAAATGAATAATGTTCATATGAGGGCCATTAAGTACTAAAGGGAGCAGTACTATTACTAGTACTAGTACTAGTACTACAATGCTTATAGATTCTACAACTACTAGTAGGGCTGTTAATTTCACTATTAATATTGCAATTGCTGCTGCAGCTGCCACATCTTCTGCTGCTGTTACTGCAACAACAACAACAACAACAACAACTACTACTACTACTACTACTACTACTACTACTACTACTACTACTACTACTACTACTACTACTACTACTACTACTCATGGTGGTCCTGGGGTAGAACATCTGCTCCCGATGCAAAAGGCTCGAGTTCGAGCCCTAGCAATTGCACTCCCTACTGGTTGGATCGGTGTCAGTATGATTGTGACCGGCTGAGACAGTAGTCATGGTATCCCCGCCTCGTGTGTGGTAGCACATAAAATTGTCAGACTTAGGTCTTGGGGCTCGTCCACAATATAGCCTATATAGTGCTGATGTGGGACGTTAAACCAACTCAACAACAACAACCTACTACTACTACTACTACTACTACTACTACTACTACTACTACTACTACTACTACTACTACTACTACTACTACTACTACTACTACTGCCACAAAAGGCTAATCCAAAGATAAATAGTCTTTTTTAGAACGCACTTAGTGAGTACACAATTCAACAACAATCATTGTTCGAGCAAATGGTTCGACCTTGCGATTTGTTTGGGTTTATTGATGAAGAGATTCGCTAAAAGCTTTATGAAAATTCAATGTGATCTATGGAATATTTCATGTTAGGCAAACAAAGAAGTAATATTTGATCTCTTAGAACATCAGTCGAGCTCGTATATCCATGTCCAACTCCTTTCTCCCATCACGGAAAACAATAGTTATAATAGCCGCGCATTTCTAACACTCCATAACTCTCTTCGTCTTACTGTCTTTGTATCTCATTCTCTATTTCCCTCTCTTCTCATCCTTCTCTCTCTCTCTCTCTCTCTCTCTCTCTCTCTATCGCTCTTTCTATCGCTCTCTCCCTAATTCTCTTTTTATGCCTCATCCATTGTCTTCTATTTTTATCTTAGCAGACACCAAGCACGTTGTATGGATATTAATGCTAGCAGCAGTTTCACATCAGCTTTTTATGGGTTTTAGACACGTTCACTTTGAGTTTATAGTACCGTATCCTATGTCACAATGAAGATAAAGCAAACATCTAGCTGGATTGTTTGGTGGGCAAACTATCCTGGCCAGAGCCAGGCAGATCCATTGGAATTGAACCAAATCAATAAACAACTGGCCTTCCCACTTTGAAAAACTAATTGTCATGCGGTGCAAAGAGATTACAGCTAGTCCTTTCAGAGGTGGAGACCGCTACTCGGCTACAGCTGTTGCTATTGACAAGTCCAAACTAAAGACGGGCTAACCGCGGATCAAACTGCGCACAAAATGACTAGTCCAAACTAGTACTAACAGTAAAACATAGAGTTCAAGTAAAAGCGGTTTATGCCTTTCTAATGTGTGCCTTCTAATTTACTGTGCCGACAAAAACTCATGTCGGGCTAAATGAAATTAATAAACGGAATGCATTTTTTGCGGTAACATTTTGTATAGCATTTTTAAAAACAAACATCACAAAAAATACTTTACTACTGACTTGATGCATTTGCAGATTTATGCATACAACTTACTAGATTTTGTTAAAACTAGGAAGTATTTAAACGGGGGATAAAGGGTTCAATTAAAGGGATGCCATGCAATTTTTAATTATTAGAAAACGGGCTAAATAGAAATAACCAACTGAGTTGATTTTTTGTGGTAACTTATTTTATGCATACAGAGATTCATAGAAGCATTATCTATCTTGAAAATCATTAAGTGCGCATTACCAAGCCGGGGAACTGTTATGACCTCAACATCTAACACGGCTTGAATCCGGATGGCTAGCAACAGTAATGGCTCGCTAAGTGATTATGGTAGGCTGGAGGCTAGTGTTATTGTTTCCTCGGGAAACCTAGGGATCGTAAAACCAGTCAGAAATTACTTTTTTGTACTGTGCGTCAGTATTCACTGAGCAACTGGAACTCGTTTCAGAGAATTGCTAACAGACGAATGAGAGATTAATTATATTTTAAAGGACTACAAGCGTGGATATCAGTCGGTGAGCGATTGTTCTATTTATGAAAGGTCGACTACTACTACTACTACTACTACTACTACTACTACTACTACTACTACTACTACTACTACTACTACTACTACTACTACTACTACTACTACTACTACTACTACTACTACTACTACTACTACTACTACTACTACTACTACTACTACTAATAAATAGAAGAATACGCACAACTTAGCAACTGAGGGACACAATAAATCAAACACAACTAAAAATTATAGAGAAAATACATGAAAACGTTTCGCCTTTAATGGCTTCGTCAAAATAAAAACGGTGTCTTTTATACATTTTATATTACTACTACTACTACTACTACTACTACTACTACTACTACTACTACTACTACTACTACTACTACTACTACTACTACTACTACTACTACTACTACTACTACTACTACTACTACTACTACTACTACTGCTGCTGCTGCTACTGCTACTACTACTACTACTACTACTACTACTACTACTACTACTACTACTACTACTACTACTACTACTACTGTTGCTGATGCTGCTATTTATGTTTCTGCTTTTGGTAGTACCTCCAAGTGTGTTTAAGCGAATAGGCATTTCGAATTAACTTCGTACATTCCTATCTTGATTCCGATTTATGCACGTAAATTAGGGCTCATCTATTCTTTCAGGCTATCAATATGATACTAAACCGACAGCGAAACGGTATTGGTACAGAAGGAAGCGCAGCGCCGTGTACAAGATCTTATTCAGCATCCGTCACTAGAACTGGCGTTCCGATATACGCTTAGACCAGGTCTGCATGCAGGGCCGAATCTGTTTCATATTTCTGAAGATATGAATTTTAAGTGGCTGGCTTCTGTCTGCCTGACAGTCTAGGGACCGTGTTTGGATCCCAGCATTAGGTTTGAATAATGTATGAGACAATCGGACAAAATGTATAAACGTGTGCCGACCATGTTTAACCGCTGCAAGAGATCTGTTTCTTCTCACTCTTGAGGTACCCGGATGGACATCTTAACAAAAATTAAAGGGCTTTAAACTGCGGGTTTTCTTTCGAGATAAAATCAGTTGTACATGATCTAGCGGTATGCATACAATTACACTTCACAGGAACGAGATAAATTAATAAGCGACAGAACTAATAGTTATGTGCACAAGCCATTTGATAGAGCTTTAAAAGCTAACTGGTTTCCACATTTTAGTCAGATTCGTGATTTTAAAGGTGATCATATCATTGAATATGTAGGATGTGGAAAGCCTCGAAATTTCTAGCATTTAAAAGTCTGGAAATGTTCCACAGCATTAATGATACATAAATATGGAGTCCGCATTTATTACGCACAAAGCGTCTAAAAAATGTTGAAAGACTCCATGTCCACCAAAAAACAAACTTAAAAAAAATTACTTATAAAAAACAATTCTCAATTTTTTTTAAGTAGTTAAGGTTTAGAATCCAATGCTGCTTACAGCGTGTTACTTACTGTGAAAAATCGAATTCACCTGAAACGCTAAGATTCACTTACTAAAAATATAACGGACGGTAGGACAAAAGGGACGATAGGCAGCGGGAAATCAAGATAACAACAGTTGAAAATGTAAGCATCTTGTTGCAAGACTTATTATTGATAGGGCTGGTGCGGGGGTGGGGCTGGGTTTTGTTGTTTTATTTTGTTTTCTGGTTCAGTTTCTCTCTAGACCTAAGCTTTTGTAATCATGTTTTATATTGTTCTCATTAATAATGTTTCGTGTAGCTACTTACTGAGTCAGATTGGGAATAGAATGTTGTTCGTGGGCTTAACGTCTCATGGGAAGCCCTAAAAGATCATAATACTTATGCTTGTCGTATCATACTCTTCTACCAGCCAGATTGTGAATAGAATGTTCTTTATGGGCGTAACGTCTCATGGGTGCCCTCGAAGATCATATACTTATGTTGGTTGTATCCTACTCTTCTACCATGTTACTTACTCAGCCAGATTTTGCCTACAATATTCTTTATGGGCTCGTGGGGAAGATTTAGGTATAGAATATCCTAAACTTCTGTTTGGTCTATCGGATTACTCACTGAGCCAGATGGCCAGACAGATGATGGCGGCCACGCGGGGGGTCCGCCGCCTCAGGGACCTGATCGGGTGCACGATGGCGAAGTAGCGGTCAATGGTCATGGCGGTCAGAGTCAGACACGTGGACAGCAGCGTCACCTGTGGAGGGGGTGGGCGTAGGGAGGAGGAGAAGAGAATTACATTATTTTAGTTGTCACCATAGTTTCCAAAGCATCATAGTTGGCCTAGGTTGGCTCTAAGCTGTTCCGTTCGATCAGTAATTTGTTGGTGGTGGTGTTTCGCCCCCTAATGGTTGGGAGCTGTGAGATAAACGTGACCTGCTGAGGCAGGTGTCTCTGTGTGGCAGCACATAAACTTTTCAAACATTAGTGTTCAGATTCCTCATCGATTGAATTTAGCTGCTGATATTAGACGTAAATAAACCAACCAACTTAACAAACAAACCATTATGGTTATGGAAAAAAATATGAGTATTGAACTGTGCAACTCCTGCTCTTTAGCGTAAGTCACTGCCGGCTGAACTTAAAGCGCTCACAGTATTGGGAAGGGGTGGTGAGGTCGGAGGGAGAGGGTATTATCTCTGGTGGCTGGACATCGCGGCACGCGACGCCTGTAAGATGATTGTGATGGATAGTCGCATTATAAAACGGCTCACATTAATGTATGGGTAGCCTCCTTATGAGACCTGCCTTGGGAGACCTAGGAATTAAGTAAAGGTCTCATAAAATGCACACATATTGACAGTATAGTTATAACGGCAAATAGCTAAGTCGACAGAGCTCTAGGTCTAACAGCAAGCAGTTCAAGGTTCGTATCTCATAATTATGATGTCCCTGTCTTGCTATACAATATAGACCGGATAGACGTATATAGACATAGATTCGCTGCGCAGGGAACGTCGCTAGTCCAGTTGTTTAATGCTCTTGATTGATAAGATCGGTAGGTAAACAGTTCAAATCTCTACTGGTGCCTTTATATCGGCTTCTAATGAAAACCTAAGAGAGGTAAAACGAAGCAAACATAACAGTAAGCAAACAATAACAGCTCTTCCAATCTGATTCAAATAACAAAGTGTAAATAGCTATGAAAACACGAAAATAATATCAGCTCATAGGTACTACTTCCAGCAAACATCGGTCCTGCGTTGAATTTTATGAAGGCCCAAGCTGATCGAAACCTATCAGTGTCTTGGTATCGAATGCGTATAGGCTTATAATCTCCCTACTAAGTGATCACACTCTTTGGGCAATCAACAGAGTATAATGACTAGAAAAGACGCTGTGCGAATTTGTGTTGGAGACAACCACTGTAAGTGGACGCTAGTCCTTGGCGCCTACTAAGGTATCTGAAGGAATTTAATTTATATAATGAATTTTAACTGTGATAATCCTACACAAGTATCTTTTAAACTGATGTATAGACCCTTACTTTTAAGCGCTCTTTTATGCACAA